>NC_069445.1:36817659-36891852 GCF_026875155.1 Cherax quadricarinatus | reverse complement strand
AAAAAAATTTAAAATTTTAAAAAAAAGGTAAATACATTTATTTTCTAATAATCATTGTAACCCATTCAGGGGTTGCAACCCCCCCCCCCCCCCGCAACACGACAGAGGGTCGCACTAGGAGTTGCATTAATGTCTTTCACATTATTTCTGATTACTCATATCAATACAATTTAATATAAATATTAATCAAAGTCACTCTTGTGCCAAGCACCGCTACAATTTCACAGGGGTCTGTCACTAGGATATGCCCCTAGTACTAAGGGCAGTACACAGTATCGTATCTCTGCATACTCGTGGTTATATACATCAGTGTAGAGACAGGATAGCGTTGACGAGCAGGGCACTGAGGCTCGACCCATAGTAGAGGAGACTGCTTTCCCACTCTTAAGTAGTGGTTGTGGAATGCTATGCAGTATGAACATCTGAGTATGAAACAGCTTAAGGTGTGTAGTGAAGGGAAGGGTCTGCGACGGGGACAGTGTTGCGTCACGCGTACATCACCCCGCACCACACTACTCACTAAAACCACTCAGCTTTTCCTCCTCCTCACACAACAATACTGTGAATACATAAATATAATATTAGGCATGACATGGTATATATAGTTAATATGGGCTGGAGGGATTTAAGTTACTTTTCTGAATTTGACATGGCAAGTAAAAAAAGGGTATTTGGGCATAAAATTACTTAATTTTAAATGTAACTGATAATTTTTAAAGGACGAGACAGAGCGCCCAGCAATTACATTCCCAATGACCACTTATGTGTTTTATACTAATAGGAATAAGGTTGGATTCTGAGGGCCCCTCATGATCCTAGCATTTTTACTTTTCATAGTGTTTATGTAGGTGAGTGGATTGTGGTCTGAAAAAACGTTAATTTTAAATGGGGAAGTGCCCAAAAAATCGTCAAAATGTTCAAAGGACACCACAAGAGCTAGAGCCTCTTTCTCAAAAATGGCAAAAATTTTCTGGTGTCGTTTAAGCTTAGATGATAGTAACATATAGGATGGAGAATGTCAGTGGATGTTGACTGTTGGAGCAGCACAGCACCCACTGCATAGCCACTCGCATCTATATGTAAAAGAAGGGAAGAATTGAAATTAGGATCTTCACACAAGGAGCAGAGGATAGCAAGCGCTTCAAAAACCCTTTTTAACGAGTCTGAACAATCTCTAGTCCAGGTGAACTGAACTTTGCTACTAGTAAGCTCAGTGAGAGGGGGCTGCAATCTGAGAAAAGTTTGGACAGAACCTGGGATAATATCCTCCATACCCCGGAATCTCTGTACTCCTTTCCTATCCTGTGGCACTGGAAATTCAGAAATTGCACGAACCTTAGCCTCAATAGGACAACCTCACCTTGCCGTACAAAAGCCTAATAGGAATCTTGGCTTGACCAAAAAAACATTTGCTAAGTTAACATGAAGGTAGTGCCCCTTCTCTAAAAACAGTGCTCTGTACGCGTCAAGGCTTTTTCCCACCGTCACTGTACACCACTAAGTCGTCAAGATGGTTCTACCCCTTTTTTAAATTTGTGGGTCAACTCGTTCTTTACGCTGGAATGAAAAAGCCGAGTTCATAGGCCGAAGGGGTGACGAGTATTTTAAACAATCCATCTTGAACGTAAAAGCAATTTTTTCTTGAGCACTTCAGTAAGCAGGATTTGATAAAGCCTCGTAAGAGATCTAAAAGGGCTGACAAACTGGCTCCTGACACAGGGGGCCAAAAAGGGTCGTAAATGCGGGGAAAGGGGGTAACCATCAGCAAGGTGACAAGTTCACTTTCCTGTAATCAGGCACTCCGAAACTACCGTCGGATGGGCACTAAAATACAGGGATGCCCATGGATTTTTAAACGCTTTTCAAAAGTCCTGAGAAAAAACAGAAAATCAACCTTTTCTCTCAATGTTTATGCTTTTTTGGACTCATCCTATATGGGATTGTTTAAAGGGGTGATGTCCCTGTACATAAAGGGTCATGTACCCCAAGTAAACGTTTAGGAACATCCCACCGAACAATCAGGGAAATTAAAAATCTTTTTTAATATACCACTTTATCAACCCCCAAGGGTTTACTAAAAAAATCGTCTATGACTGTAAGCACAAAATTTTTTTCTAAACGCCCCTCTATCCCTAGAGATTTTCGGGTAAATGATTTTTTCTTCCCTCTGTCCAGAAGAATAGAATAGTAGGAAAGGGGACTAGCGTATACCCTTAACGGGAAAACATGGTACACATGATTGATTTTTTTTCCAGGCTACGTCCAAAATAATTTACACGCTAACTTTTTACAAACTTCCGGGGACCACAACCTGGCTTGAAGCAACCCCGTCTTTCGACCCCATCCCCTTATTCCTGCTTTAAAAAACGAGAGCAGCCGCTTGTCAAATGTTTTCATTCTGCCGGGGCTGAAAAGGTTTTCGAAGCTAGCTCTCTAGGGGGCGTCAATTTGCGATTAATAAAGGTAATACTCAATGATGGTTTTGATTTTCCTGTCCACCTCTTTTAAACACGGGAAGACCACGCACTGGTGCCCGAATATTGTTCAAAGGGACAAACCCGAACTTTTTGCTCACTTTCTCTCATAGAAAAAACGGAAGAAAATATACCCCATCCCAGTCTCTAGAAAAATTTCACAATAAGCCTCATCATGGATTTTAGTGTCTGATGAAATCTCTCTAGACCCCCTTGTGACGGGTGGATGAAACGGTTGAAATACAGACTTTATTCCTAGGTGGGTAATGCTTCTCGAAAGATTTTAGAAGTGAAATTAGATCCCGATCGATTGTATCCTCGGGGCAATCCAACCCTGGGAAAAAAATTTCATCAGCGCTCTCAAAAATAGCACGAGCAAATTTTTCTAAAGGGAATGCTTCGGATAGCGGTTGCAGCGTCCATAATAGTAAAAAAGTTTTGGGTTTTCCTATTTTGGTTCTAGGAAAAGGGGACCAACAAAATTTCATAAAAAGAGTAAAAGGGGTTCACCAGCACGGTGATGGAATGAGGGGCGCAGGTGGGGGGTGTTGCGCGGGCTTCCTGTCACTTGACAACGTGGCAACGTCGCCAGATCAGCTACTGTTTCCTTCATCTTTGGCCAAAAAAATTTTTTTCCCAGTTTACCGAGGTCTTTTTGACACCCAAATGTCCTCCTATGGGACTATGTGAGCAAAATCAATGGGTTTTCACGAAAAGTAATGGTAACATACGAAATGCTTGACTGTGGTGGAAACACTATCAGCTGACAACTTACATGTATTTTTTTCCCTCAGTACACAATTATATAATATAAAAATTATGAGATCCTTGGGTTCATCTCAGTAACTCTATATCCCAGTCTTTTCCCGTGACTGACAACAATCTGATCCTTATTAAAACATCAGAGTTTGAAATTTAACGTCGTTGTATCCTACAGGTGATACCGGGAGTCAGTGTTAAAGACCCTGGGGGCAAGCGTCACTAAAAACATACAAGCCCCAAAACTTGTCATCCACTAAAATCAAAGAACAAGGGGGTTGTTGAATCTTTGACATAGCTCTAGAAAATTTCGCGAGAGGAAAAAAAAAAATTTGGTTTTCTCTTTACAAGCTTCAATGGAAAAAAATCATCAGTGTTATTATCAAACCAAGGGGTTTTTTACATATACCAGCAAAGAAGGAATCGTTCCCATCAACAATCCACTGACCTGTGGGAAATCACACTGGATAACCCACGAAATTTAACCTGTAATAGCTTTTTTCAAAATAAAATTTGTGCGAGGCACTTTTATAAAAAGCCCCCCCATAGGGTTCAACAATAATCTATCTTTCAATAGGGTTTTGTCATTATGGGCAGTACATCACTCTTAAAACGGAGATAACTGCCCTGTCTCTGAAAGAATTTCTCAGTCAAGTGATTCGTCAAATCCTATTCTGCCTCATGAAAAGTAAGCTCATCGCTGAACGAATCTTTTCGTCAGATCACTTTCTGACGCTAGTCATCTATCATAAAATTTTTTTAAAAAAAAGTAGGATAAAGGGGAAATTTCTAGGTTTTGGTGCCTTTGTTGTTTGGAAGAGGATACGACTTGATGGGGGGGCCACCCACGACTGTTTCTCGTATCTCTTTCAACTTTGCAATACTTCCCCAGTAGTCCCTTTTCCCGTTAGAATAGGTACATTTAACTTTTTTCTTCCGATACCAGATTTTCTCTAGCCCCAGAGACGATTCAGGATTGTGGTTTGTGGTAAAAGGGACTAGAAGTTACAGTAGCAGGTACATAGGCCGCAAACAGTGATTTTGGGTTTCCAACTTCTAGGACAATTTTAGTTACCTTGTTTTTTTCCCTGTGTTTAGTACGACAATTTGTGAGAAATTCGAAATTTTTCTGCAATGCTGCAGTTTCCAGAATATCCGAGGTATATGACGATCAATATTCTTTATGTCAGCAGACAAAAGTTGTTAAACCTTTATTGTAACAACTGAACAAGGCTTCAAGTTGTTCACTTGGCAACCACACCACCTCTAAATGCAACTTTTTTCTCACGAGCAAACTTAAAAAGTTTGTCTTGTCGCGTTGTAACGTACGAAGCCTTTGATAATTACGGTAACAAGTTATACGTCCTAAATTGTTTTTTTGACAGCGTCAAACATTATTGGAAAAGGGAAAAGCGGGCAGTACAGGTTTGACCTTCCCGCCAAAGCAGTAGGAACAAGTTGCCCGGGTCTTACGGGGTTTAATTCATACAGTCCGGGTACTCAAAACACATCAAAATACGTTCAAAGTCACTTTCAAAAAAACTTGGGAACCCATAGAGGGCGCTTTTCTTAAATTTAAATGTGTCCTGTGATCTATCAGTCTGTTGTCTTAACAGACGAACATTTTCTCTTTGGAAATCTTCTTAAATTTTCCTCGTGCCTCTATTTTGTAGTCTCAACAAAGGGGGAAATTCAAACCTCTCAAATTTTCCCTAGAGATAGGACCAGTGGGTAATGGGGGAGTAGGGAAATTAAACAGGGTCGGGACGGTCCTTGGGTGGACACTTCGTCCACCCGTCTCTAGAAGGCTAATCTGGTCTAGGAAAAGTAGATCAGGTGTATCATAACGTACTATATTTTGGCTGAGCATCCAACCACTACACTCGACTTGTGCAGGGGGCGGGAAGGTTACGAAACGAGACATAGGGCCCGACACAGCTCCTTCTGCCTTAGTTGCTCCTTCTTTTAAGTAATCAAATGGGTCATATTCCCCAATTGTGACACTAGGGTTTCTGAATCTGAATCATAAACAACATTTCTGTATGCAGGAAAAAATATATCTTTTAAATTTAAAGCTCTGACAGTTTCAGCTGTGTAAATTCCCCGTTATACTCACACCGAATACTTGGCTACTTTCCCAAAAAGTCTGAATTTTTTTGTACTTAACTCAAAAAAGTCAGGGTATCAATTACTGTTTCACTTTGGCATACATCACGAAAAAATTGTCTACGAGAGAGTATTAAATTGGGAAAAAAATCCCAATAGGAATTTTAGTGTTGGGTTTTCTTAGAGCTAAAATCATAAACGTATTTTCCATCTCCTTGGGTCAAGAGACCAGTCAAGTACATCATCCACCTGTATGTTGACAAGATAAACTCAAAGTCTTCAGATTAGGAAAGTATCAAAGTTTTGTCCAGATTTACTAATGTCAAAAGGGCAATTTCCCAACCCCCTTGGATCAAAAGCATCCCGAGGGCCTCCCTTTGTTACAAAAAAAAGCATTCTAAAAACTTAGGATCTCCCCGTGAATACTAAAAGGCTGCCCTTCTGCATCCAGCCTGTTACTGAGTTTTCGAAACAAGTAGTCAGTATCCTTGTCCAATTATCCATTAGAAATCATTAATATTCAATAGTGCTTCAGGATTACAACTGGTAGGCTACTAACTAGAGAAATTAAAATTTAATAAATTTATTAAGTCTAGAGGTATATTATCAAATTAAATTAAATCAATCACAGTAATGAAAATAATATCAGTCTCTCGAGTTCAATATTATTGCTGAAAGCACATATCACATTTTTAATTCTTAAGTACCGTCTGGTACATTAACATTTAATAAGATATTACAAATATGTACAAGTAAGTGTGTATGTGTGTAAGTGCTCTAAGTAGTTCACTATGTCTCAAGACTCGACTAGACTTAAACAAGTGACTGACAAAGTCCTCACATAAACTAACTTCTTGACCGACTGGCAACCAGAACAGTCTGCTTGAACAATGAAAAGAATGCTAAGCCCAATAACCATATAACAAGCGACAGCGACACAATCAGGATCAAGGAGATAATATAGCGACACTAAGCAGGGACCATCAGCAGATCCTCCACAAAAGTTACAAAACTCCCAAAACTACTGAATCTAAGTTCAGCATAGGAAAAACCTTGATTGTGGCAATACACAGAAACCAGTACAAAATTAGGTCAGAAGCTATAGCTAAGGACCTGAGATGCTCAGAGTGTCTATGTGACACACAACCTCAGTACAAACGTCGAAAATCACTAAGTCTAATACAATGTTCTGTGAACAGAGTTCTACAGAACTAACAAGAATAATGAGACAGACAATCTGTCCAACCACCAAGCGAGTCTAGAGCAGACTGAATCCTTCACAAGAGGTGAGGACACCCCCCCTCGATCACGTGATAGCCCCGTGGACAGCACAGCTCAGAAGCCGGCAGTATAACGAGCGACAAGCGATAATTACAGTAGTTTAACAATCAAGACTTGAACTGAGCACATATTATGTACATCCTAACAACATAAGTCAAATAACAATATAACAGTCAAATAATAATATAAAGTCATACATTTACGATTTAGCTATTATCGCAAATATAAGCAATATAAAATTAAATGAAAAGGTAATATACATTATATATACATAATAATCATTGTAACCCATTCAGGGGTTGCAACATTTGGCGAAGGGAGGATCAGGAGTGGTGATGGGAGGATCAGGTATGGTGATGGGAGGATGAGGTTTGGTGATGGGAGAGATCAGGTGTAATGATGGGAGGATCAGGAGTGGTGAAGGTAGTGATCAGTTGTAGTGATGGGAGGGATCAGGTGTGGTGATGAGAGAGATCAGTTGTGGTGATGAGAGGATCAGGTGTGGTGATGGGAGAGATCAGTTGTGGTGATGGGAGGATCAGTTGTGGTGATGGGATTGATCAGGTGTGGTGATGGGAGGATCAGGTGTGGTGATGAGAGTGATCAGGTGTAGTGATGGGAGGATCAGGTGTGGTGATGAGAGTGATCAGGTGTGGAGATGGGAGGATCAGGTGTGGTGATGAGAGTGATTACAGGTGTGTGAATGGGGAGGATCAGTGAGGTGATGGGAGGATCAGGTGTGGTGATGAGGATCAGGTGTGGTGATGGAGGATCAGGTGTGGGTATGGAAGATCAGGTGTGGTGATGGGAGGATCAGGGTAAAGTGATGGGAGGATCAGGTGGTGGTGGATGGAAATGATCAATGTGGTAATGGAGGAACAGGGTGTGTGATGAAGTGAATCAGGTGTGGTGATGGAGGATCAGGTGAGGTGATGGAGGATCAGTGTGGTGATAGAGGATTCAGGTGTGGTGGTGGGAGGATCAGGTTTGGTGATGGGAGGATCAGGTTCAGTGATGGAGGATCAGTGTGGAGATGGGAGGAATCAGGTGTGGTGATGGGAGGATCAGGGTGGTGATGAGAGTATCAGGTATGGTGATTGGGAGGCTCAGGGGTGGTTATGGGGGCATCAGGTGTGGTATGATGGGAGGGATCAGGTTGAGGTGATGGGAGGGATCAGGTGTGTGATGGGAGATCAAGGTGTGGTGAAGGGAGGATCAGGTGTGGTGATGGGAGTGTTCAGGTGGTGGGATGGGAGGGATCAGGTGTGGTGATTGGATGGATAGGTGTGGTGGTGGGGGAGAGATCGAGTTGTGGTGATGGAAGGATTCAGCTGGAGGTAATGGTAGGGATCAGGTGTGGTGATGGGAGGATCAGGTGTGGTGATAGGGAGGGTCAGGTGTGCTGTTGGGGAGAATCAGTTGTGGTGATGGGAGGATCAGTGTGGGTGATGTGAGAGGATAGGTGGGTGATGGGAGGATCAGGTGTGGTGATGGGAGACATCATTTGTGATGATGGAGTATCAGGTGATGGTGAATGGGAGGATCAGGTGTGGTGATGGGAGAGATCAGGTGTGGTGATGGTAGGATCAGATGTGGTGATGGGAGAGATCACTTGTGGTGATGGGAGGATCAGGTGTGGTGATGGGAGTGATCAGTTGTGGTGATGGGAGGGATCAGGTGTGGTGATGGGAGAGATCAGTTGTGGTGAGGTAGGATCAGTTGCGGTTATGAGAGTGATCAGGTGTAGTGATAGGAGGATCAGGTGTGGTGATGGGAGGATCAGGTGTAGTAATGGGAGAGATCAAGTGTGGTGATGGGAGGACCAGGTGTGGTGATGGGAGAGATCAAGTGTGGGGATGGGAGGGATCAGGTGTGGCGATGGAAGTGATCACGTGTGGTAGAATGGGAGTATCAGGTGAGGTGAAGAGGATGGAATCAGGTGTGGTGATGGGAGAGATCACGTGTGGGGATGGGAGGGATCAGGTGTGGTGATGGGAGGGATCAGGTGTGGTGATGGGAGAGATCACATGTGGGGATGGGAGGGTCAGGTGTGGTAATGGGAGAGATCACATGTGGGGATGGGAGAGATCACGTGTGGGGATGGGAGTATCAGGTGTGGTGATTGGAAGGGATCAGTGTAGGTAAAGGGAGAGATCACGTGTGGGGATGGGAGGGCTCCAGTGTGTGAATGGGAGGGATCAGGTGGGGTGATGGGAGAGATTCAATGTGGGGATGGGAGGTCAGGTGTGGTACTGGGAGAGATCACATTGTGGGGATGGGAGAGATCACGTGTGGGGATGGGAGTATCAGGTGTGGTGATGAGAGGGATCAGGTGTGGTGATGGGAGGATCAGGTGTGGTGTTGGGAGCATCAGGTGTGGTGATGGGAGGGATCAGGTGTGGTGATGGGAGGGATCAGCTGTGGTGATGGGAGGATCAGGTGTGGTGATGGGAAGATCAGGTGTGGTGATGGGAGGATCAGGTGTGGTGATGGGAGAGATCAGTTGTGTGATGGGAGGCATCAGTAGTGTGATGGGAGAGATTCCAGGTGTTGGTGATAGGAGGGATCAGTGTGGTGATGGGAGGGTCAGTGAGTGTTGAAAGAGATCAGTTGTGGTGTATGGGAGGAATCAGGTGTGGTGATTAGAGGATCGAGGAGTGGTGATGGAGATCAGGTGTGGTGATGAGAGTGGTCAGGTGTGGTGATGGGAGGATCAGGTGCGGTGATGGGAGAGATCAAGTGTGGTGATGGGAGAATCAGGTGTGGTGATGGGAGGATCAGGTGTGGTGATGGGAGGATCAGGTATGGTGATGGAGGATCAGGTGTGGTGATGGGAGGATCAGGTTCGGTGATGGGAGGGATCACGTGTGGTGATGGGAGGGTCAGGTGTGGTGATGCGAGGGTCACGTGTGGTGATGAGAGTGATCCGGTTGTTTGTATGGAAGGATCAGGTGTGGTGGATTGGGAGGATTAGATGTGGTGATGGGAGGGATCAGTGTGGTGATGGGAGGGTCAGGTGTGAGATGGGAGAGATCGTTGTGGTGATGGGAGATCAGGTTTTGGTGAGGGAGGATCAGGTGTTGTGATGGCGGGATCAGTTGTGGTGATGGGAGGATCAGGTGTGGTGATGGGAAAATCAGGTGTGGTGATGGGAGGATCAGGTTTGGCGATGGGAGGATCAGGAGTGTTGATGGGAGGATCAGGTGTGGTGATGGGAGGATCAGGTTTGGTCATGGGAGGATTAGATGTGGTGATGGGAGGGATCAGGTGTGGTGATGGGAGGGTCAGGTGTGATGATGGGAGAGATCAGTTGTGGTGATGGGAGGATCAGGTGTGGTGATGGGAGGATCAGGTGTGGTGATGGGAGGATCAGGTGTTGTGATGGGAGAGATCAGGTGTAGTGATGGGAGGATCAGGTCTGGTGATGGTAGTGATCAGTTGTAGTGATGGGAGGGATCAGGTGTGGTAATGGGAGAATCAGGTGTGGTGATGGGCGAGATCGGTGTGTGATGGGAGGATCAGGTCTGGTGATGGGAGAGATCAGGTGTATGATGGGAGATCAGGTCTGGTGATGGTAGTGGATCAGTTTTGTAGTGATGGGAGGGATCAGTGTCGGTGATAGAGAGATCAGTTTGTGGTGATGGGAAGGATCCGGTGTGGTGATTGGGAAAAGATCAGTTGTGTGATGGGAGATCAGTTTGTGGTGATGGAATTGATCAGGTGCGGTGATGGGAGGATCCAATGTGGTGATGAGAAGTGATCCAGGTTGTAGTGATGGTAAGGATCAGGTGTGGTGATGAGGAGTGATCAGGTGTGGAGATGGAGGATCAGGGTGTATTGGAGGATCAGGTGTGGTGATGGGAGGGTCAGGTGTGGTGATGGGAGGATCAGGTGTGGTGATGGGAGAGATCAGGTGTGGTGATGGGAGGATCAGGTGTAGTGATGGGAGCATCAGGTGTGGTGATGAGATGAACAGATGTGGTGTTCGAGATCAGTGTGGTGATGGGAGGAAAGTGTGGGTGCTGGGAGATCAGGTGTGGTGATAGGAGGATCAGGTGTGGTGGTGGGAGGATCAGGTTTGGAGATGGGAGGATCAGGTTTGGTGATGGGAGGATCAGGTGTGGCGATGGGAGGATCAGGTGTGGTGATGGGAGGATCAGGTGTGGTGATGAGAGTGATCAGGTGTGGAGATGGGAGGATCAGGTGTGGTTATGGGAGCATCAGGTGTGGTGATGGGAGGGGATCAATGTGTGGTGTATGGGAGGGATCATGTGTTGTGATGGGAGGATAGGGTGAGGTGATGGGAGGATCAGGTGTGGTGATGGAGGGTTCAGTGTGGTGATGGGAGGGATCAGTGTGGCGATTGGGATGGATCAGGTGATGGTGGTGGGAGAGATCATTGTGGTGATGGGAGGATCAGGAGTGGAATGGGAGAATCAGTGGTGGTGATGGGGAGATCAGGTGTGGGATGGGAGGATCAGGTGTGGTGGATGGAGAGATCAGGTGTAGTGAAGGGAGGATCAGTGTGGTGAAGGTAGTGATCAGTTATGTGAGGGAGGGATCAGTGTGGTGAATGAGAGAGATCATTGTGGTGATGGGAGGATCAGTGTGGTGATGGGAAAGATCAGTTGTGGTGATGGGAAGGATCATTGTGATGATGGAAATTTGGATCAGAGTGCGGTGATGGGAGATCAGATGTGGTGATGAAAGTGATCAGGTGTAGTGATGGAGGATCAGTGTGGTGATGAGAGTGATCCAGGTGTTGGAAGGTAGGATCAGGGTGGTGATGGGGATGATCGGTGTGGTGATGGGAGGATCAGGTGTGGTGAATGGGAGGATCAGGTGGTGGTGATGGGAGAGATCAGGTGAGGTGATGGGAGATCAGTGTAGTGGATGGAAAGCATCAGGTGTGGTGATGGGATGATCAGATGTGGTGATTCGAGGATCAGGTGTGGTGATGGGAGGATTAGGTGTGGTGATGGGAGCATCAGGTGTGGTGATAGGAGGATCAGGTGTGGTGGTGGGAGGATCAGGTTTGGAGATGGGAGGATCAGGTTTGGTGATGGGAGGATCAGGTGTGGTGATGGGAGGATCAGGTGTGGTGATGGGAGGATCAGTTGGTGATGAGAGCGATCAGTATGGAGATGGGAGGATCAGGGTTTGTGGTTAAGGATGCATCAGGTGTGGTGATGGGAGGGATCCAGTGTGTGATGGGAGGGATCATGTGTGGTGATGGGAGGATCGGGTGTGGTGATTGGGAGGAATCAGGAGTGGTGATGTGGAAGGTTCAGGTGTGGTGATGGGAGGGATCAGGGTGTGGTGGTGGGACAGATCAAGTTTTGTGGTGATTGGGGAAGGATCAGGTGGGTAATGAGAGGATCAGGGTGATGAGGGAGGGATCAGGTGTGATGATGGGAGGGTCAGGTGTGGTGTTGGGAGAGATCAGTTGTGGTGATGGGAGGATCAGGTGTGGTAATGAGAGGATCAGGTGTGGTGATGGGAGGAATCAGTGTTGGTGATGGAGACGATCAGTTGTGGTGATGGGAGGATCAGGTGTGGTAATGAGAGGATCAGGTGTGGTGATGGGAGGATCAGGTGTGGTGATGGGAGACATCAGTTGTGGTGATGGTAGGATCAGGTGTGGTGATGGGAGGATCTGGCGTGGTGATGGGAGAGATCAGTTGTGGTGATGGGAGGATCAGGTGTGGTGATGGGAGAGATCACTTGTGGTGATGGGAGGATCAGGTGAGGTGATGGAGTGATCAGTTTGTTGGTGAATGGGAGGGATCAGGTGGTGGGTATGGGAGAGATCAGTTGTGGTGATGGGAGGATTAGTTGTGGTGATGGGAGGGATCAGGTGTGGTGATGGGAGGATCAGTTGTGTTGATGAGAGTGATCAGGTGTAGGATATGAGGATCAGGTGCTGGTGAGGGAGGATCAGTGGTACAGTGATGGAAAGATCAAGTGTTTTGATGGGAGGGATTCAGGTGTGGTGATGGGAGAGATCAAGTGTGGGGATGGGAGGGATCAGGTGCGGTGATGGGAGGGATCAGGTGTGGGGATGGGAGAGATCACGTGTGGGGATGGGAGGGATTAGGTGTGGTGAAGGGAGAGATCACATGTGGGGATGGGAGAGATCACGTCTGGGGATGGGAGTATCAGGTGTGGTGATGAGAGGGATCAGGTGTGGTGATGGGAGAGATCACGTGTGGGGATGGGAGGATCAGGTGTGGTGATGGGAGGGATCAGGTGTGGTGATGGGAGGATCAGGTGTGGTGATGGAGGATCAAGTGTGGAATGGGAGGATCAGGTGTGGCGATGGAAAGTGATCACGTGTGGTGATGGAGGTAATCAGGTTGTGGGTGATGGAGGGATCAGGTGTGGTGATGGGAGAGATCACGTGCGGGGATGGAGGGATTAAGGTGTGTTGATGGGAGGTATCAGGTGGGTGATTGGAGAGATCACGTGTGGGGAGGAAGGGTTTTAGGTGTGGAATGGGAGAGATCAATGTGGGGATGGGAGTGATCACGTGTGGGATGAGGAGGATCCGGTGTGGTGATGGGAGGGATTAGGTGTGGGGATGGGAGAGATCACGTATGGGGATGGGAGGATCAGGTGTGGTGATGGGAGGGATCAGTTGTGGTGATGGGAGTGATCAGGTGTGGAGATGGGAAACTGATCAGGTGTGGTGATGGAAGGATCAGGTGTGGGTGATGGGAGGGATCAGGTGGTATGGTGATGGGCGTATCAGATGTGGTGTTGGGAGGGATCAGGCGTGGTGATGGGAAGGATGAGGTGTGGTGATGGGAGGGATCAGGTGTGGGGATGGGAGGGATCAGGTGTAGTGATGGGAGGGATCAGGTGTGGTGATGGGAAAGATCACGTGTGGGGATGGGTGGATCAGGTGTGGTGATGGGAGGGATCAAGCGTGGTGATGGGGCGAGATCACGTGTGGGGATGGGAGGATCAGGCTGTGGTGATGGGAGTGTATTCAGTGTGGTGAAGGGAGGGATCAAGCGTGTTATGGGCGAGATCACTTGAGGGGATGGGAAGGATTCAGGTGTGGTGATGGGAGGGATCAGTGTGGTGAATGGGAGGGATCAGTGGTGGTGATGGAGGGAACAGGTGTGGGGATGGAGGGATCAGGTGTAATGATGGGAGGGATCAGGTGTGGGTGATGGGAGGGATCAGGTGTGGTGATGGGAGAGAGTCACGTGTGGGATGGAGGGTTAGGTGTGGGTAATGGGAGAGATCCATGTGGGGATGGGAGAGATCACGTTGGGATGGAGGATCAGGTGTGGTGATGGGAGGGATTAGGTGTGTGGGATTGAGAGATCACGTATGGGGATGGGAGGATCAGGTGTGGTGTGGAGGGATCAGTTTGGTGATGGGGAGTGATCATGTGGGAGATGGGACTGTCAGGTGTGGTGATGGATGGATCAGGTGTGTGATGGGAGGATCAGGTGTGGTGATGCGTGAGTCAGATGTGGTGTTTGGTGGGATCAGCGTGGTGATGGAAGGATGAGGTGTGGGTGATGGGAGGGATCAGGTGTGGGGATGGAGGGATCAGTTGTAGTGATGGGAGGGTCAGGTGTGGTGATGGGGAAAAGATCACGTGTGGGGGATGGGTGGATCAGTGGGTGATGGGAAGGATCAAGCGTGGTGATGGCGAGATCACGTGTTGGGATGGGAGGATCAGTGTGGTGATGGGAGGATCAGGTGTTGTGATGGGAGGGATCAAGCGTGGTGATGGGGCGAGATCACGTGTGGGATGGGAGGATCAGGTGTGGTGATGGAGGGATCAGGTGGTGGTGATGGAGGGATCAGGTGTGTTGGATGGGAGAGGATCAGGTGTGGGGATGGGAGGGATCAGGTGTGGTGATGGAGGGATCAGGTGTGGTGATGGGAGGGATCAGGTGTGGTGATGGGAGGGATCAGGTGTGGTGATGGAGGGACTCAGTGTGGTGATGGTAGGGCTCAGGTGTTGTGATGGGAGGGGTCAGGTGTGGTGATGGGAGGGATACAGGTGTGTGATGGGAGGGGTCAGGTGTGGTGATGAGGGGATCAGTGTGGTGATGGGAGGGATCAGGTGTGAGTGATGGGAGGGGTCAAGTGTGGTGATGGGAGGGTCAGTGTGTGATGGGATGGGTCAGGTGTGGTGATGGGAGGGGTCAGGTGTGGTTGGGAGGGTCAGTGTGGTGATTGGAGGGGGTCAGTGTGGTGATGGGAGGGATAGGTGGGTGATGGGAGGGGTCAGGTGTGGTGATGGGAGGGGTCGGGTGGTGATTGGGAGGGGTCAGGTGTGGTTATAGGGAGGGTCAGGTGTGTGATGGGAGGGGTCAGGTGTTGTGATGGGAGGGGTCAGGTGTGGTGATGGGAGGGATCAGTGTGGTGATGGAGGGGTCAGTGTGGTGATGGGAGGGGTCAGGTGTGTGATGGGAGGGGCAGGATGTGGGTGATGGGAGGGTCAGGTGTGGTGATGGAAGGGGCAGTGTGGTGATGGGAGGGGTCAGTGTGGTGATGGGAGGGGTCAGGTGTGGTGAATGGGAGGGGTCAGGTGTGGTGATGGGAGGGGTCAGGTGTGGTATGGAGGGGTCAGGGTGTGGTGATGGGAGGGGTCAGGTGTGTGATGGATGGGTCAGTGTGGTGATGGGAGGGGTCAGTGTGGTGGATGGGAGGGGTCAGGTGTGTGATGGGAGGGGCAGGTGTGGTGATGGGAGGGATCATGCTGTGGTGATGGAGGGGTCAGGTGTGGTGAGAAAGTGGGCCATGTGGTGATATGGAGACAGGTGTAGTGTAGGGAGGAACAGTTGTGGTGAGGTAGAAAGGTCTGGTGTTTGTGAGGGAAGGTAATGAGCAGTGAGGTGTGGTGGAGGGAAAGTAATGGAGCAGTGAGGTGTGGTGATGGAAAGGTATGATCTGTGAGGTGTGGTAGAGGGAAGGTAATTGCATGAGGTGTTTGTGAAGGAAGGTAATGAGCGTGAGTTTGGTGAGGGAAAGTAAATGAGCAGTGAGGTGTGGTTTGAGGGAAAGTAATGGAGCATTGAGGTGTGGTGAGGGAAGGTAATGAGCCAGTGAGTGTTGTGAGGGAAGTAATGACAGTGAGGTGTGGTGAGGGAAGTAATGAGGCAGTGAGGTGTGGTGAGGGAAAGTAAATGAGCAGTGAGGTGTGTGAGGGGAAGGTAAGAGCATGAGTGTTATGTGAGGGAAGGTAATGACAGAGAGGTGAGGTGAGGGAAAAGTATATGACAGTTAGGTGTGGTGAGGGAAAGTAATGAGCAGTGAGGTGTGGTGAGGGAAAGTAATGAGCAGTGAGGTGTGTTGAGGGAAGGTAATGGGGCAGTGGGGGTTTTTGTGAGGGAAGGTAATGAGCGTGAGGTGTGGTGAGGGAAAGTAATGAGCAGTGAGGTGTGGTGAGGGAAAGTAATGAGCAGTGGGGTGTGGTGGGGGAAGGTAATGACAGGAGGTGTTGTGAGGGAAGGTAATGACCCAGTGAGGGTGGTGAGGAAAGTAATGAGCAGTGAGGTGTGGTGAGGGAAAGTAATGAGCAGTGAGGTGTGGTGAGGGAAGGTAATGAGCAGTGAGGTGTTGTGAGGGAAGGTAATGAGCAGTGAGGTGTGGTGAGGGAAAGTAATGAGCAGTGAGGTGTGGTGAGGGAAAGTAATGAGCAGTGAGGTGTGGTGAGGGAAGGTAATGAGCAGTGAGGTGTTGTGAGGGAAGGTAATGAGCAGTGAGTGTGGTGAGGGAAAGTAATGAGCAGTGAGGTGTGGTGAGGGAAAGTAATGAGCACTGAGGTGTGGTGAGGGAAGGTAATGAGCAGTGAGGTGTTGTGAGGGAAGGTAATGAGCAGTGAGGTGTGGTGAGGAAAGTAATGAGCAGTGAGGTGTGGTGAGGGAAGTAATGAGCAGTGAGGTGTGGTGAGGGAAGGTAATGAGCAGTGAGGTGTTGTGAGGGAAGGTAATGAGCAGTGAGGTGTGGTGAGGGAAGGTAATGAACAGTGAGGTGTGGAGAGGGAAGGTAATGAGCAGTGAGGTGTGGTGAGGGAAGGTAATGAGCAGTGAGGTGTGGAGAGGGAAGGTAATGAGCAGTGAGGTGCGGAGGAGGGTGAGGAGGTCTCACCAACAACAGGTGTTCAACAGATGCTGCACACATTATGAACATAAACAGAGGATGTTATAAATATGAGTTAACGACGTGACTGAGAGCTGTGTTTACTAAGTTAACTTTAGCCTCTGACGCTATATAGACTCATGACATATAGTCTCATGCTATAAGAGAGTCGTGATATATAAACTCATGCTACAGATCATCATGATAATCTTGAATCATGGTAGCCTTGACTGTTAACCCTTAATACATCTTTGTAAATTTCTTTATTCTACTGTAACCTTGTTACCTCTATTGCACCTAAAACATTTCAACTTGTGTTCTAACATTTTTATTCCGTGTTAAATCTCCTCGGCTACTTTCACTTTCACACTGGTTTTAGAAAGCCTTCGTCTAGAAGTGAATGTTTTTCTTCTCTCTGGTGTGAACTTCTCAGCAAAACTCGTGAGCCCAAAAGTCATTGATCTCAGTAACTTCAAAACTAGAGTTAGAACAGGTCGTGAAGCTTTCTTTTTTATACAGTGTAAACCACTTTTGGGATTTCTATTTTTGCTTGCAAAACATTATTATGATAGTAATAGTTCAGGAATTTATCTGGTGTGCCTTTCCAGTGAATGTTGTAGTCATGAATTGCTTTAATACTGATATTTACTCTCATTCAGTCAATGATGGTGTCATGTATAGTTCTGTAGTGTTACTCCCTACTCATTCTGTCAGTGGGAGTGTCATGCATAGTTTCGTAGAGTTATCTACTCTTATTCAGTCAGTGTTGTTGTCATGCATAGTCTTGTAGTGTTACTCACTCTTATACAGTAAGTGGTGGTGTCATGCATAGTCTTGTAGTGTTACTCTTATACAGTCAGTGGTGGTGTCATGCATAGTCTTGTAGTTTTACTCTTATAAAGTAAGTGGTGGTGTCATGCATAGTCTTCCAGTGTTACTTTTATACAGTCAGTGGTGTCATGCATAGTCTTGTAGCGTTACTCTTATACAGTCAGTGGTGTCATGCATAGTCTTGTAGTTTTACTCTTATACAGTCAGTGGTGTCATGCATAATCTTGTAGAGTTACTCTTATACAGTCAATGGTGCCATGCATAGTCTTGTAGCGTTACTCTTATACAGTCAGTGGTGTCATGCATAGTCTTGTAGTGTTACTCTTATACAGTCAGTGGTGTCATGCATAGCCTTGTAGTGTTACTCTTATACAGTCAGTGGTGTCATGCATAGTCTTGTAGTGTTACTCTTATACAGTCAGTGGTGGTGTCATGCATAGTCTTGTAGTGTTACTCTCATACAGTAAGTGGTGGTGTCATGCATAGTCTTGTACTGTTACTCTTATACAGTAAGTGGTGGTGTCATGCATAGTCTTGCATTGTTACTTTTATACAGTAAGTGGTGGTGTCATGCATAGTCTTGCAGTGTTACTTTTATACAGTAAGTGGTGGTGTCATGCATAGTCTTGTAGTGTTACGCTTATACAGTCAGTGGTGTTATGCATAGTCTTGTAGCGTTACTCTTATATAGTAAGTGGTGGTGTCATGCATGGTCTTGTAGTGTTACTCACTCTTATACAGTAAGTAATGGTGTCATGCATAATCTTGTAGTGTTACTCACTCTTATACATTAAGTAATGGTGTCATGCATAGTCTTGTAGTGTTACTCACTCTTATACAGTCAGTGATGGTGTCATGCATAGTCTTGTAGTGTTAGTCACTCTTATTCAGTGGCTTCACTTCGTTATGAAGAGTTCTTTACTTTCATATAGTGTTGGGGTACCTTAAGATTTAATTATATCTGATCTCTCATTCAGTCAGTGTGCGTGTATCGAAAGGGTTAATCGTGTTTCCCCTCTCTCATCCAGGCAATAGTGGGATTATATATGGCTTTCTAGTGTCTCTGTATTTCATCCAGTTAATGGTGAAGGTCTATTGGTTTTGCATCATATTTCTGCCCCATTTAGCCATTCGTAGGATTCTGTATGGTCATGTAGTGCCTCTAATATACCATCAATGGGGGGTCTGCATGTTTTTGTAGTATCTCTCACATACAGTTAAGAACATAAGAACATGAGAACGAAGGAACACAGCAGCAGGCCTACTGGCTCATGCGAGGCAGGTCCAAGTCTCCTACCGGCTTAAGCCAATGCACCCAACCTAGTCCGGTCAGGTCACCTTGACTTAAGGGAGGAACACGGGAACCGACCTGGTTAGCACAACTAATCAGGGCCAACTCACACCCACCCACACCCACTCATGTATTTATCCAACCTATTTTTAAAGCTACACAACGTTCTGGCCTCTACAACTGTCCTTGGGAGTTTGTTCCACTCATCCACAACTCTATTACCAAACCAGTGCTTTCCTATATCCTTCCTGAATCTGAATTTTTCTAACTTAAAACCATTGCTGCGAGTCCTGTCTAGGCTAGATATTTTCAGCACACTATTTACATCCCCTTTATTTATTCCTGTCTTCCATTTATACACCTCAATCATATCCCCCCTAATTCTACGTCTTTCTAGAGAGTGCAGATTCAAGAAACCCCCAGTCATTTCCCCATAGGGAAGGTTTTTTGATACATGGGATCATCTTTGTCATCCTCCTCTGTACATTTTCCAGAACATTTATATCCATTCTGTAATACGGTGACCAAAACTGGCCTAACCAAGGATATATAGAGTTGAAGAACAACCTGAGGACTCCTATTATTTATACTTCTAGATATGAAGCCAAGGATTCTGTTAGCATTATTGCGAACACTAATGCACTGTTGTCTTGGTTTCAAATTACTGCTAACCAGAACTCCTAAATCTTTTTCGCAATCCGTAATATTAAGATCTACATTATTTAGTTTATATGTGGCATGGTTATTGTCCTGTCTTCCTGATTGTGTGTCTTCCAACAAATTATTAAAATAATGAATTAAAGGTGTTAAACATAAAAAAATCTTGGTTGGGATGTCTCTTTGTTTGCCAGAATTATTTTTTCTTTCTCCAAGGTTTTCATTTATAACCTGAGAACGATAAAAGTTTTCTTATTTTCAACAGTGGTGTAACGTAACTGGGAAAGGGTTCATGCAGGTGTTGGCATGGTCACGTGACCTCTGCTCAGTTTTATGTAGTTTGTTCCTGTATTTGGTTTCTATGTGATAACTTGAGGAAGCCTTTCTGATCAACATCAACTTTCAATTTTTAATGTATACTACTCAGAAGATATCTGAGATTGTGATTGTAGGAAGGGTTAATGCAGTATTTTTTTCCATAAAATAATTTGAGAATCCTAGTTCTGAACTTTAATCATCAGTGGCTGATACCTTTTATAGAGAAGATGGTGCTTAACAAACTTAGGTTTTGTATATGTAAACTCGCCAACTTTCTAATTAGGAGTCATTAGATTCCAAGCAATAACTAGTAGATGCTTTTTCTGAGTGGCATCTAACTCTTAGTGATGTTGGACTTTGTTTAAAGTTTCCTGCTGCATTATCCTTGAACTCTCCACAGGCCGGCTATCATTTGTGATTTTCCTATGACCTTTCTGTCTCTGATTTCACTGCGCTTGTTTATGATTGCAACTGCACTCATGTACATCACCCACAGCCTTCTGTTGCCCCTTGTTTGGTTGGGGTGGAGCTCTGTTTCTTTAATTTCTGTGTCAGGACCGTCATCTGAGAGCATGTTGACAAGGAGAAAGTTAGTAGGAGGGAACGATGAAAGTGAAAGTGGTTTGGTGGGGGATAAATTTAAGAGTGAATTGTCATGATGAGCGTTGTGAGCGCCTACTCACTTAGATATGTTTGCAGAGATCGAATCAAAGCTCCTGACTCCAGTCTTTTAACCTTTATCAACCGGTTTTATTAATTTATGGCGAAACACTTGTCCTGTTTCCTTACAAACCTAACTAACCTAACCTAACCTAACCTAACCTAACCTAACCTAACCTTACCTAACCTAACCTGCTCTTGAAGCTGCTTATAGTATTTACAGTCAACATTTCTTCTTCGAGTATATTTCACTGGTTCATTTGCGTCTTCAGAGGCTATCTATATCCCCTCCCTCTCTCACTCTCCTTGTATCTAAAATAGCCTAACACTATTCACTCTGTCTAATTATCCGAGTATTTTGAATGCCATGATCATGTTTTCCCTAATTGTTTTCACATTTAGTAACGTTAATTTGAGTTTCATATTTCTCTCATCATATTATTCAGTTACAGCAAACTTTGGGATCTCTATTTTCTCTATATTTTTCAGGTGCCGCATATTCAAAAATGGGCCTTATGCACATGCTGTTTAATGTCCTAAATCAATCTTTGTTCAAGTTTTCCAAAGGATTCTAAGGGTTACAGGTTTTTTATTATGTCACTGAAATTAAATATGTTATATGTATCTCTTGAGATATGTTTGATACAATATTTATTTAGAGATTTATCACCTTGCACATTGTCTGTATATTTTCTTCTTATAGGTTGTTTTCCGAGTCTGATCATTTCATCCCTTCTCTTACCTTCATTACGCTGCACTTGTCGAGACTGAATTAAAATAGCCACCTTCTTCACATGATCAGCAGGCAGCGATATATACGTTTCAATTTCTTTGCAAAGCCACTAATGTATTTCAGGAAGCATCCAAATACTAATCTTTAGGGGACTCCACTCGTAACATGTGCCCATTCTTGCACCTCTTTCCTTACTACTGCCCTCCGTTTTCTGTTCACCAAATATTCCAACTGAGTACCTTCTCTGCTACACCTGCCTGTGTATTGTAATTTTGTATGTGGTGCTATGTCAAATGATTACTTACAGGCAGCCATTGAAGATACGGGTTACAAAACCTTCACTTTCTAGCTTTATTTCCCTCAAAATGTGTTAGTATTCCATCAGATTTTACTTTGGTGTTTCCAGAGCTTTGTGAAAGTCAAAGTTTGGTCACTCAATTTCTTTATGATAAAAGTCTCCCTTGATTAGAAAAGTTACCTTTTTTCTATCTGATAATTGGCTGCCGTCCTCCAAGATCTGCAGCAGCATCGTTGCTATCGAACTACTCTCGTTGTCGTTTTTAATTGAAAAATGTAAACTACCATATTCGTTTTTCTGTTTACATTATCCCTGCTACAGTGAGAGTAAAAGGTAGATGAGGTGAAAGGAGAATGGCATCAGAGAATAAGAGTGAGGCGAAAGTGTATAAATTAAAGGAGGTAGAGTAAGATATAAGCAACTATTGGAATAAGATGGGCTAGTGAGAGTAAGGGTAATGAGGAAGTTGAAGAGGTATGAGGTATAATTAAGAAAGTAGTATTAAAGGGTGGGTGCTGAAGAGAAGAGCGATTAGTGGAATAATGAGGTAAAGAGAGTGGTAAGAGAGAAAAACTTAGCATATAAGTTTTTTTTTTTTTTACAAAGAAGTGTTACAAGGACTGTCGAGTATATGGAGAGTAAAAGAGAGGTTAAGAAAATGGTAAAGGAATATAAAATGTGAGCAAATGAGAGAGCGGGGACGTTCTATCAACAAATTTCGCCAAGAATAAGAGTTTTGAAGTGAGATTGACACATTGAGAAAAACTAGGGAAGGAATAGATTTGGTAGAAGAGGACAGTTATTAGATGATGAATTGGAGGTATTGGGAAGATGGAGTGAATATTTTGAGGAAATATTAAATGCTGATAAAGAGAGGGAGACGTTGACTTCATGCATTGGCCAGGGAGGTTCAACATCTTTTATGAGTGAGGAAGAGCCAGTTGTGAGTGTGAGGAAGGCGCATGATGTGAGACCTCTACCCACTCTACCTGAGGTATCCCAGCAAGTGAGCACGTCTCCTGTGTATCCCAGTGCTTAACAGAATAGGGAATAGCATATGGAAGTACAAAATAATAAAAATGGGAACTATGGCTATAGTTTACTTAATAACATAAAAGGGCTAGAATACCACATATACTGATGGACATTTACATAATATAACAATTGACCTATGAGACTTATTACCAGGGGGAAGGTAGATGTTATCAGCAACACGGACTAGTACTTACTCTTAATTCACCGACCAGCTGACCCGAGATTCCCAATGTGTGGTTCACTACACACGAGGCTGTCCAGAGCTCTCGCTCCCCGGACCTGTCACCAACAACCTTCTTGCTCAGCTGTTCCCTGGGCTTATATCGTAGTCAAAGTACCCCCTCCCCAATGGGGTGTGTACCACGTGTTACGACCTGACGCCGAGGTCTGACGCTGTCAAGAACAAAAGACCTCAGACGTGGGAGTGACTACCCGACATTTGCTAAGGCAGGTGTGACCATATAATTAGGTCTCCCTAGAGACCTCACAAGCCCATCTGAACTGCATCACAATGAGACTTTGGGTAAAATGGAAGAGGGTAAAGCTGGTCGGATTAATGAGATCAAGGAGTGGTTGGTGCTATTATTCGGTAAATGAATTAAAGAGGGGAAGATACCTAGAGGATAAGATAAAGCTCCAGGAGCTTTATCTTATCTTTTCTTAAAGCAATGTATGGATCCTGCCTCCACTACATCACTTCTGTGACTGAAGAAATACTTCCTAACATCCCTGTGATTCATCTGAGTCTTTATCTTCCACTTCTGACCCCTTGTTGCTGTGTCCCATCCCTGGAACAGCCTGTCTCTGTCCACCTTGTCAATTCCTCTCAGTATTTTATATGTTGTTATCATATCCTTCCTATCTTTTCTGTCCTCCAGTGTCGTCAGGTCGATTCCCCTTAACCTCTCCTCGTAGGATAGGCCCCTTAGCTCCGGGACTAGTCTTGTTGCAAATCTTTGCACTTTCTCTAATTTCCTTACATGCTTGGCTAGGTGTGGGATCCAAACTGGTGCCGCATACTCCAATATAGGCCTGACATACATGGTGTACAGGGTCCTGAACGATTCCTTAGTGAGATGTCGGAATGCTATTCTTAGGTTTGCTAGGCGCCTATATGCTGCAGCAGCTATTTGGTTGATGTGCGCCTCAGGAGATGTACCCGGCGTTATACTCACCCAAAGAGCCTTTTCCTTGAGTAAAGTTTGTAGTCTCTGGCCCCCTAGACTGTACTTCGTCTGCGGTCTTCTTTGCCCTTTCCCAGTCTTCATGACTTTGCACTTGGCGGGGTTTAACTCCATAAGCAAGTTTCTGGACCAGGCCTGCAGCCTATCCAGATCCCTTGGTAGTTCTGCTGGTCCTCGTCTGATTGAATTCTTCTCATTAACTTCACATCATTTGCAAACAGGGACACTTCTGAGTCTATTCCTTCTGTCATGTTGTTCACATATGCAAGAAACAGCACCGGTCCCAGGACTGAGCCCTGTGGAACCCCACTCGTCACAGGCGCCTAATTTTACACCTCGTCTTGTAACATGACTCGCTCATGTCTTCCCAACAGGTATTCCCTGATTCACTGCAGTGCCTTCCCTGATATACCTGCTTGGTCCTCCAGCTTATGCACTAATCTTCCGTGTGGAACTGTGTCAAAAGCCTTCTTACAGTCAAAGAAAACGAAATCTACCCACCTTCCTCTCTCTCTTGTCTTACTGCTGTCACCCTGTCATAAAACTCCAGTAGGTTTGTGACACAGAATTTCCCATCCTTGAAACCATGCTGGTTGTCGTTGATAAGCTCATTCCTTTCTAGGTGCTCCACCATTCTTCTGATAATCTTCTCCATGACTTTGCATACTATACATGTCAGTGGCACTGGTCTGTAGTTTAATGCTTCGTGTCTGTCTCCTTTTTTAAAAATTGGGACTACATTTGCTGTCTTCCATACCTCAGGTAGTCGCCCTGCTTCGACAGATGTGCTGAAGATTATTGTTAGTGATACACATAGTGCCTTTGCTCCCTCTCTCAGGACCCATGGAGAGATCTTATCCGGCCCCATCGCCTTTGAGGTATCTAGCTCACTTAGCAGCCTCTTCACTTCTTCCTCGGTTGTATGTATTGTATCCAACACTTGATGGTGTACCCCACCTCTCCGTCTTTCTGGAGTCCTTTCTGTCTCCTCTGTGAACACTTCTTTGAGCTCCGCACATACTTCTCGGTGGTTTATTGTGACCTCCTCTCCTTCCTTCCTCAGCCTGATTGCTTTGTCCTTGACTGTTGTTTTCCTGCTGTTGTGGTTGTATAACAGCTATTGTGGCTGTACAACAGCTGTTGTGGTTGTATAACAGCTGTTGTGGTTGTATAACAGCTGTTGTGGCTGTACAACAGCTGTTGTGATTGTACAACAGCTGTTGTGGCTGTACAACAGCTGTTGTGGCTTTACAACAGCTGTTGTGGCTGTACAACAGCTGTCTTGGCTGTACAACAGCTGTTGTGGCTGTACAACAGCTGTTGTGGCTGTACAACAGCTTCGGGTCAGATCTGGCTTTCGCTGCTATGTCGTTTTCATATTGTCGTTGGGCTTCGCTTCTTACCTGTGCATATTCATTTCTGGCTCTACGACTTCTCTCCTTAATCTCCTGAGTCCGTTGCTTTCTATACTTCTTCCATTCTCTCGCACACGTGGTTTTGGCCTCTACATCTTTGAGTGAAGCAAGGGCTCATCCTGGACTTCTCTTTACTTCTCTTACCCTTGTGTGTGTACTCACCTAATTTTACTCACCTAATTGTGGTTGCAGGGATCGAGACTCAGCTCCTGGCCCCGCTTCTTCACTGATCGCTTTAGGTCATCTTTCTCTCTGCTTCCTGAGCTTTGTCATACCTCGTCTTTAAGCTATGTATGGCTCCTGCTTCTACTACGTCACTTGCTAGGCTATTCCACTTCCTGACGACTCTATGATTGAAGAAATATTTCCTAACATTCCTGTGACTCGTCTGAGTCTTCAGCTTCTAATTGTGACCCCTTGTTTCTGTGTCCCGTCTCTGGAACATCTTTTTTTACCAATAGGTATATTTTATTACATAATATGTTACAAAAGGTTTAAGAGATACACTGTTGATATAAAAATGGCATATACAGTACATGAGATGTGAGAGATGCATGTTTAGTACATATTGTTACGTGTTTGTCACTGATTATAATGCAAAAATATCATCCAGCTCTTCAGAACTGGGGCGCGTGCCCAAAATACAGCAGGCATTACCCCTCTGAACGGCAGCGCTGAGTCTCTGGAGCAGAAAACTAGCTGCCCTGGGATCCCTAGTTACCCTGATGAGTCTTTTGCCTAGCTCCTTAAGGAACTTAGATGCATTCTTTCCCCATGAGCTAAGGGTCTCTGAGCCTATGGGAACAAACCTATAATGATGGGCAAGTTCTCCATATTTTCTAGACTTCTGGGACTCCCTGAAGCTGGCGGCTGCCCCTCCTTCCTCCCTGGTGTATTGGAGATAGGTATCAGCCAAGGTAGATACACATGTGTAGTCCCACACCACCTGCTTACTGTCTGTCCAGGCTTGAAGTGTGACACCATCTGGACGCTTCTGGCTGCCATCAGATCTGCATAGTTGGGGTGGCTCCCTTACTGCTGGGCATCCAGCTGTTGTGAGGCTCCTCTTGATAATGTTATTAACCTCCTCATGTCTGGCAATCTTTCCCTCGGATTTATGGCAAACACACACACACACACACACACACACACACACACACACACACATATATATATATATATAATATATATATATATATATATATATATATATATATACATATATATATATATATATATATATATATATATATATATATATATATATAAATATATATATAAATATATCGTGCCGAATAGGCAGAACTTGCGATCTTGGCTTAAATAGCAACGCTCATCTTGACATATAGGACAAGTGAAAATTTGTGTATGCAATAATTTCGCCAAAATCATTCTGAACCTAACGAAAAAAATATATTTCACTGTGTTTGTTTAGTATTAAATTATTGTAAACAAATCTAAAATATATTTAGTTGGGTTAGGCTAAAATAAATTGCGCTTGTTATAATAAGGTTAGGTAAGTTTTCTAAGTTCCTTTTGGTGCAAAATCATAAATTTTTACATCAACATTAATGAAAAAAAAATATCTTTAAGCGTATAAGAGAAAATTTTAGAAAGGACTTAATTTTAAATGAGTTCTTGCTAATTGACCAGTTTTACATATTCGGCACGACATATATATATATATATATATATATTATATATATATATATATATATATATATATATATATATATATATATATATATATGTATGTATGTGTGTGTGTGTGTGTATTAGTGCAACCACGAACAAGTGGTATTGGAGCAATAGCAGACTGCGGCTAGACAGAGGATCAAACCAGTGTTGTTTTAGCCCGCCTCATGGGAAGTCAGTGAAAATTTACGACGCTCTAATCCACTGGACCACACAATCTTACAAACAACATGAGCCTAGCGAACTAGGCTTGCTTCATGTTGTGAAGATATACGATGGTGTGGTAACCTCAGAGCTAATTTCTTTCTACTCCCCGTTTGATGTACTAGCCTCCATAAGCAATACACATTAATGCAACCAAGAACAAGTGGTATATAAGCAATAACATACTGCAGCTAACCGGAGGATAGAATTTGTTAAAACAACACAAATGTGTCTGACACAGCTTTATTCAGGTGTCTCACAGCTTTATTCAGATGTACAGTTCTGTATGTTTCTGAAAGCCGACTGATAATTTTGAGAACCATTATGTTTCCAATGCTAGTTAACCACTCCATTACCTTTGCTTGTGGGCTGACTATCCTCTGTTCCTATAATACTTAATATTTTTGGCGCTAGGCACTTGTACTGAATGTACTGAATGTTTCCCGCCTCTACCTCTTTACAAAGCATCCCTCGGAACGAATCTGCTAATATTTTCTTACTTATTTCTGCAACTTTGCAAGCTCCTGATGATGTGTTGATTGCAACACAAAAGGCCTAGAGCTATTATACAACCCCCCTGTGGTTGCTTTGAAAAAAAAATGGCACGGAATGTGAAAATTGGTGCGACTGTGTTTGTTCGGCACCCAATTATGTGTTCGTGACCAGTTGCAAAAATTTGGCGAATTTTTTTGGTCTTGAACCGATTTGCTCGTGTTCGGAAGCGTTCGTGATCAGAGGTTCCACTGTACTTGAAAGGTGATGGTTTGTCCTGGTAATCCTGTGTAGTAATTTGGACAGACAGTGCTCTATCAATGGTTGGTTCAGTGAAAGGATTTGTATCATTTGTGAAGAAAGAAAACATTGATGTCATAACACATTGTTTTCTCCATCGTGTGATACTGGTTGCAAGAATAATCAATAATAAGTTGAAGACTGTATTTGGCAAAGCCGTAAAAATGGTGAACTCCATAAAAAGTAGGCGACCTAAATCACGACTGTTTGGCAGACTATGGGAAGAAGTTGCAGCAGAGCATATGAATCTTCTGCACACGGAGGAAAGATAGCTATCCAGAGACAAAGTGTTGTCACTAGTGTATGAACTCAAAGATATCCTTGAGTAGCTTTTTTTTTCATCCATGAGCATCAAAATTGTGTGTTATGCTTGCAGATGACATTTAGTATACAAAATTATCCTACTTAGTGGGTATCTTTGTACACTTAAACAAGGTAAATTCCAGCATGCAAGGCAACACTGAAAATATCTCATCTTTCACTGACAAAATTAATGCTCTGAGAAATGAATTAAGAATTTGGGCTGCCAAAGTGAAGGAAGGCAACCTGGATATGTTCCTACATGTTGCTGAAATTAAGAATAAAGAGATCATAACATTGATTTTTGAGTATTTTGAAGTACTTGCAGAATAAATCAACGCGATTACCCAAACTGATGTAGGGAAGACTATGACTGGTTGAGAACTACAATTATTGCATCAGTACCAAGCCTATCAAAGCTCAGTCTCACAGAAGAAGAAGAATTAAGTGAAATATATAATGATGTCAGTCTGAAATTACCTCTGGGCGAATTCTGTAAAAATATTAATAATTAATATCCTCAGTCTGTAAATAAAGCTTCAGTAATTCTCGTAAACTTTTCCACATCTTACCTGTGTAATCTGGGATTTCCTGTGTTCACGAAAACTAACAAGAGGGAAAGGCTACAGTCTGTCGAAGAAAAAATGGTGGAATGTCTTTCCAATATTTTACATAATGTCAAAAGTATCTGTCGGCCACAACAAACACAAATATCTCTCTGAGAATGTCACACAAGGCAAGTTAGTTTATTTTATTATCTATAATACTTGTATATTACTTACACTAACAGACTTACATTTTTTATATTTTGTATGTGTGTTTTATGCTCGTGTATGTTATTATTATTATTATTATTATTATTATTATTATTATTATTATTATTATTATTATTATTAAGATATGTAACTTAAGGATGGCGCCATAAATGAAAAAAAGTCGAAAACTACTGAAATAATTTACTGCATTTTGTACAAAGATTCTTGAAGACAGAGTCATTAGAATTTTTGGGTGAATTATCACTGGTCTGCATGATTTTTTTATTGACTCTATGGTATCTTTTTCGGTATGTACATATATATATATATATATATATATATATATATATATATATATATATATATATATATATATATATATATATATATATATATATATATATATATATATATATAAATATATATATATATACATATATATACATATGGAAAATAGTGATTCACTGTGTTTTTTAATCATCTGTCACATCAGGTTGTCAAGTTATACGGAAACGTTACTTTTCTCTTTTCGTATAACATAAGTAAATGGGAAAGTGGTGTATTACCAATTAAAATGCTTACCTTATATTGACTTAAAAGTTAAATCTAATATATTTTTCTTTATTTTCAGATTATTAATATATCTAGCGGCTGCATAAATTCACCAAATATATTTTGTTGTCTGCGGGTAATTCATCCTTCAGATTCCCGGAGCAACATTACTCCTTTATTGAAGCGCTGCTACTTTGTTTATTATGGCAGCAAACTTGGAGACCAGAACAAGCCATTTGCACCACACAAAGCTTGCGAGAGCTGCATCAGTAAGCTCCAAATGTGGTCAGTTGGAAAACTTAAATGCTTGCCCTTTGGAGTACCAATGTTATGGCAGGAGCAGATGAACCACCATGATAACTACTACAATGGTATGGCAGGAGCAGATGAACCACCATGATGACTGCTGATAAATTAGACACATGTGCAACTCTTGGGTATCTTTATTGAGGAAACGTTTAGCCACACAGTGGCTTCATCAGTCCATACGTAGGAGAAACTTGAAGAACAGGAGGAGAATGAGGTAATCAGTCCCTCAACCTTGAGTCGATGTGTTCAGTCCATCAATCTATTCAAGATTGATGGACTGAACACATCGACTCAAGGTTGAGGGATTGATTACCTCATTCTCCTCCTGTTCTTCAAGTTTCTCCTACGTATGGACTGATGAAGCCACTGTGTGGCGAAACGTTTCCTCAATAAAGATACCTAAGAGTTGCACATGTGTCTAATTTATCAACATGTCGGTTCTCTGAACCATTCATCTACAAACATGATGACTGCTACAATGGTATGGCGGGAGCAGATGAACCACCATGATGACTGCTACAATGGTATGGTGGGAGCAGATGAACCACCATGATGACTGCTTCAATGGTATGGTGGGAGCACATGAACCACCATGATGACTGCTACAATGGTATGATGGGAACAGATGAACCACAATGATGACTGCTACAATGGTATGGTGGGAGCAGATGAACCACCATGATGACTGCTACAATGGCATGGTGGGAGCAGATGAACCACCATGATGACTGCTACAATGGTATGGTGGGAGCAGATGAACCACCATGATGACTGCTACAATGGTATGGTGGGAGCAGATGAACCACCATGATGACTGCTACTTTTGTATAACTAAAGTAGCTGGATTCAACAAGAAGACTAAAGATTGCATAATATACCCAAATATTCCTTCACCAATAAGACCTGTTCCACACTCTGAAGATATTACTGTATCTGTGCCACCTGAGACATGGCAAATTTCATCAGTGATTCTAAGGAGATGGAAGTAGACTATGAACCACCAACAAATGACGATCCCAAACCCTTCAACCAAGTTGAACTCAATGACTTGGTGAGAGACCTTAACCTTCCACAAGAAAGTGCACAGTTACTTGGCTCTAGACTGAAGGAACACAGGCTTCTAGCTCCTGGAACAACATTCGCTTGGTACCGTCATCGTGAAGCGGAATTCACTCAGTTCTTTGACAAAGAGGAATCCTTAGTTGTCTGTTCAAATATTTCTGGCCATATTGAACACATGAGGATGTTATACAAAGCAGATGAATGGAGACTCTTCATTGATTCTTCTAAAAGAAGTTTAAAGGCTGTACTTCTCTACAATGGCAACACAGCTGCATCTGTGCCAGTTGGTCATAGTGTCCAAATGTCAGAAACTTACGCTAATATGAAGACACTAATATCTGCTATTAAGTACCAGAATCACAATTTTCTCATTGGTGGTGATTTAAAAATTATTGCTCTCCTACTAGGTCATCAAGGCGGATACACCAAGTATTTCTGTTTTCTGTGTCTTTGGGATGGTAGGGGCAGACAGCTAGCACTATGAACAAAAAGACTGGCCGTCAAGAACCAGCTTCTTACCCAGAAATTACAACTTGAAAACTGTGCCACTAGTAGACCCCAAGAAATTCTGCAGCCACCACTCAGCATCAAATTAGGGCTTATGAAAAATTTTGTGAAGGCCTTGAACAAGAATGGAACTGCTTTCAAGTACCTGGAGTCAAAGTTTCCTCGTATTAGGGAAGGCAAGTCAAAGGCAGGAATCTTTGTTGGCCCTCAGATTCAGGAATTGATGAAGGACAAGCATTTTGATGAAGCATTAGCAGGTGTCGAGGTGAATGTCTGGTCTTCATTCAAGCAGATTGTCCACAACTTCCTGGGAAACAGGCGCTCCCCCGAATATGAAAAAATTATCCAAAAATGATTCCAACAACTTGGGTCTAGAATGAGTGTGAAGATGCATTTTTGTACTCACATCTTGACTATTTTCCCAACAATTGTGGGGACTACAGTGAGGAACAAGGAGAACGGTTCCATCAGGATAATTGCACCATGGAAACTCGATAGCAGGGCAAATGGAATGTCAGCATGATGGCGGATTACTGCTGGTCAGTGAAACGTAATGGTCTCGATGCACAGCACAAGCGAAAATCAATGTGGTCCTCCTTCCTTTGATTCAATATGTAGGCTAACCATTAGGAGCATATTGACGATGAAAAAAAAAATTTCAAAAACATTGGCATACATGATACTTAAGCAGCACCAACCCAACAACACAGGAGTCACATGATTTCATCGTCTACCCGTCCTCATCATAGGCAGAGGCAGTTTTGATAAGGACCTGCCTCGCATGCGCCAGTAGGCCTTCTCCAGTGTTCCTCCATTCTTATGTTATGTTCTTATGACATTCCTCAGGTCACGTGCGTCACACCTCACTCTCCGCCTATACATATAATGCCTTTCTACCTCTGTATGTTAGAAGTGATCAAGGTCCCAGGACCGAAACGTTTGCTAATAAATATGTCATAGTGTTTGCTTACGTGTCTTTCTAAACCATATTGATTCATGTTGATTTGGAATCCATATCTTCTTAAAACTAACAGAATGTGCTTTGCCAGTGATAGTGATAGTGATAGTAACTGGATATTTTCCCCCGAGACAACAATATATAGAGTCAATTCCTCTACATAGGATATTAAGCAGAAATATTCCAACAATTCTAGCAGGAGATTTTAATGCTCATCACCCTGCCCTCTTTAACTGTGGAGTTGGTATTCCACTGGGTGACTTAAAAGGAAAACAACTATTTAATATCATGACAGCTAGAAACTTGTCATTTCAAGGCCCATTCTTTAAATCGTATATTGGACCTCATCCAGGGACACCAGATATAGTACTGACAAACAGAGACTGTTTGAAACTGGTGGAAACGTAGGATCTGACCATATCTCTGTTATAATGCAACTACAAACTTGTAATAAAGTTGGTAGAATTACCGACAATATGTAAAGTAAAAGGACACAAGTGCAACTAATGTGACATTTATTGTGGCAAAGTTTCGCTCTCCAGGCTTGATAAAGCTCCTGGAGAGCGAAACGTTGCCACAATAAATGTCACATTAGTTGCACTTGTGTCCTTTTACTTTAACTACAAACTTCTCCATTTAGAATCCCTGAACCTCCTAAACCCAATCTTAACACCCTAGGATTTGACCCCTTCAGGGCATTTCTGGGTGAAGATGAAATTGTGTCATTGGAAAATCTACCTTCCACTGCAATTGATGATGCAATCAGGTCCCTGCATAATCGAACAATTGAAGCTACTAATGCAACTTGTCAATTAGCTTTCACAAAGTTATACCAACAATATAAACCTACTAGGGAAATTAGAGACAGTTTAAGAAATTATCAAGCAGAATGTCGAAGGCATCTTCAAACGCGACAACCACCAGCAGCTACACTGCACCGATTAAGGCAAGAATTAATTAACATGATTAGTCATCACAAACGGGACTTATGGAAATTGCTAGTCCTTCAAGCTAATCAGTATAAACGTGAACCAGCAAAATTTTGGAGTAAGATCCGACAACTTTTAGGGGCAAAGCACAAGGCTCCTAACTACCTAGTTCATACCTTCACTGATGAGGATGATGAAGATGTTGAAATTAAACTTGACGATCCACAAGACCAGGCTAATTTGATGGGTGATGTATGGGAAAAATTCTCTCCCACAATAACAGTCGTCAATTTAACAATAATCATTATCAGTTGGTAAATGAATGGAGAGATGAGAACTTAGATGATCTACAACCACTACCTTCCATCGATACTTCAACTCTTGTAATAAAGTTGGTAGAATTACCGACAATATGTAAAGTAAAAGGACACAAGTGCAACTAATGTGACATTTATTGTGGCAACGTTTCGCTCTCCAGGAGCTTTATCAAGCCATTACAAACAATACATGGACACAGAGGGTATATAAAGGCTCAGAGTGAGGTGAATACTAGTGAGGTACCATTTCGATGTTCACTAGTGGTAGTAGTAGTAGTAGTAGTAGTAATGGTAGTGACAAAAGTAATACAATATGGTAAAGCAATTAATTCGTACATGAGTAAAAGGATATAAAAGCTATTACTTGGGTAACATAAAAATAGGTTGGATAGTCAGATTAGGTACATGGATAGGGCATTCTGTTTGAAGGATAGGAGTAGGAGGCAGAGAGTGTGTTTTCCTGGGGCTGGGATGAAGGATATTTTAGCCGTCTGGATGACATCATGAGAGGTAATGGGAGCAATCCTATTATCTGTCTCAGTGCTGGAGGCAACGATGTTGGCAGACGTAGGAGTGAGGACCTGATTAGCAGGTATAGGTCAGCAATAGAGATAATTAGGAAGAAGGGTGGGAAACCTGTCATATGTGGCATTTTGCCAAGGAGAGGAGTTGGAAATGAATGGTTGTCCAGAGCAATGGTGTCAATTGCTGGCTGGACAAATACTGTAAGGAAAATGCGGTAACATTCATTGACAACTGGGACCTCTTCTATGGCAGAAATGACATGTATGCCAGGGATGGGGTTCACTTGTCTAGGTGTGGGGTGGGAGCACTGGCCAACGCAGTGGAGGGAGCTGTTAGGTCTTTAAACTAGGAATAGTTAGTGGTATGGGTTTCTGCAGGAAAACTGTGAAGTCTCAGGGTAGTAATATGAGTACTAGGAGAACTAGTAATAGGCAAAATGAGGTGGATATCGGAAGGCCAGTGGCACTAATTGACAAGGACAGTAATAGGTTTAGTGGAATAAAAGAAAGGAGCAGGAATGATAAAGAGAAAGGAGGGTCCTTAAGTTTATATTACACAAATAGTCGCAGTGCTAGGAATAAGATAGACGAGTTGAGACTAGTTGCTAGTGCAGGTAACATAGATGTATTTGCCATTACTGAGACGTGGTTTAATTCAAAAAGTCGGGACATGCCTGCAGAATGTCACATTCAGGGTTTCAAATTGTTCCAAGTAGATAGAAGTATCGGGAAGGGGGGTGGGGTGGCATTGTATGTCCGAGATCGCTTGAACTGTTGCATTAAAACGGGTATTAAGTCTGAAGTAACACATACAGAGTCTGTTTGGATAGAATTTTCAGAGGGGCATGAAAAATTAACTTTAGGTGTGATATACCGTCCCCCAAATTTAGATAGGGACCAGGGAAGACTACTGTGGGAGGAAATTGTTAGGGCCACAAGGCACGATAATGTAGTAATTCTAGGAGACTTTAACTTTGGTCATATTGATTGGAATTTCTTGACTGGGAATTTAGATCATACGACTTCTTAGAAGTAGTTCAGGATTGTTTTTCTGAAGCAGTTTGTGACAGAACCTACAAGGGGTAATAACCTGCTTGACTTAGTTCTGGCAAACAATGAATCCCTTGTTAATAATTTAGAAGTTTCAGAAGAACTGGGTGCTAGCAACCACAAATCAATTACATTTAGAATTGAATGGAAGTATGATAGTAGGGATAACTCAGTAACAGTCCCAGATTTTCGCTTAGCAGATTACGATGGGCTTAGAGAACACTTATCATCTGTTGACTGGGGTAACGAAGAAAGCTATCAATATGACAGTTTTCTGAACACAATACATGCTGCTCAAAGAACATTTATCCCTTATAAAGAAATTAGATCAAATAGAAATGACCCAAAATGGATGAATAATAGGCTGAAATATACTAGGGCATAAGAAAGGAATTTATAGGCGTATCAAAAGAGGCGAGGGTCATCTTATGAATCAGTATATTGACACTAAGAGGGACATTAAAAAGGGGATAAGAAAAGCTAAAAGGGACTATGAAATTAAAGTTGCTAGGGACTCTAAAAACTAACCAAAAAGTTTTTTCCAGGTATATAGAACAAAAGTCAGAGATAAGATAGGTCCCCTTAAAAATAACTATGGGCATCTTACTGACAAAGAGAATGAAATGTGCTCGATTTTAAATAATTATTTTCTCTCGGTTTTACACAGGAAGACACTAGTAGTGTTCCGGTAATTAATTTTTATAGTGGGCCAGAAGAAGATAAATTATGTAACATCATAGTCACTAGTGAAATGGTTGTGAAGCAGATAGACCGACTGAAGCAAAATAAGTCACCGGGTCCTGATGAGGTTTTTTCAAGGGTTCTAAAGGAATGCAAAATGGAAGTCTGTGAACCATTAACTAATATTTTTAATTTATCTCTTCAAACAGGTGTGTAGTGTCTGATATGTGGAAGATGGCTAATGTAATTCCTATTTTTAAAACAGGGGACAAGTCGTTACCGTCAAATTACCGCCCAATAAGCCTGACCTCAATTGTAGGCAAATTACTAGAGTCAATTATAGCTCAAATTATAAGAAGCCATCTCGATAAGCATAGCTTGATTAATGATACTCAGCATGGATTCACAAGAGGCCGGTCTTGTCTAACTAATTTATTAACTTTTTTCAGTAAAGCTTTTGAGGCTGTTGACCACGATAAAGAATTTGATATTATTTACTTAGATTTTAGTAAGGCATTTGATAGAGTTCCACACCAAAGACGTTGAAGAAAGTAGCAGCTCATGGCATTGGGGGAAGAGTGCTCTCGTGGATCGAATCATGGCTCACAGATAGGAAGCAGAGAGTGTCCATCAATGGGGTTAAATCCGAGTGGGAATCAGTAACAAGTGGCGTTCCACAGGGATCAGTCTTGGGCCCGTTGTTGTTTATAATATATATCAATGATCTTGATGAAGGAATTACTAGTGATATGAGCAAATTCGCCGATGACACGAAGATAGGTAGGATAATTGATTCAAACGTAGATGTTAGGGAACTTCAGGAGGATTTAGACAAACTCAACTCTTGGTCAGAAAAGTGGCAGATGCAGTTCAATATAGATAAATGCAAGGTTCTGAAGCTCGGAAGTGTCCATAACCCTAGCACTTATAAGTTAAATAATGTAGAACTTAGCCATACAGATTGCGAAAAGGACTTGGGGGTTATGGTAAGCAGCAACCTTAAACCAAGACAGCAATTGCCTAAGCGTACGTAATAAGGCAAATAGATTACTGGGATTTATATCAAGAAGTGTAAGCAACAGAAGTCCAGAGGTCATACTGCAGCTTTATACATCATTAGTAAGGCCTCACCTAGATTATGCAGCTCAATTCTGGTCTCCATATTACAGAATGGACATAAATTCGTTAGAAAACATTCAGCGTAGGATGACTAAATTAATACATAGCATTAGAATCTTCCTTATGAAGAAAGATTGAAGACCTCTTAAGTTACATTCACTTGTTAGACGAAGAATGAGTGGAGACCTGATCGAAGTGTATAAGTGGAAGATAGGTATTAATACAGGGGATATTAACAAGGTCTTGAGGATATCTCTCCAAGAGAGAACCCGCAGTAATGGATTTAAATTAGATAAGTTTAGATTTAGAAAGGACATAGGAAAGTATTGGTTTGGAAATAGGGTATTTGATGAGTGGAACAGTCTACCTAGTTGGGTTATTGAGGCTAGGACTTTGGGTAGTTTCAAATTTAGGTTGGATAAGTACATGAGTGGGAGGGGTTGGATTTGAGTGGGACTTGCACATCAGAGCTTATTTCTTGGGTAGCATTGAAAATTGGGTTGGTCAAATGTTAGGTTAGTGGGATGAATTTGTAAAGGACCTGCCTAGTAGGGGGCCAAACAGGCCCGCGGTGTTCCCCCTTTTTCTTATGTTTTTATTTTCTTATGTTCTTAAATATAAACGGGAATGAGGCAGCTTTTTCAGTGTTCACCTCTTGTTTTGGTTGAAAAACAGGAGAGACTAGTGATGGCAGGGTTTACTTTTTTCAGGGGGTTTTCTTGCTAAACTCGGAGATGGTGAAGCTCCCGTTGTTTTTTAATTGATTCGAAAAAAGCGACATGTGATTCGAGGACTTGCGTTGGGGGAAATTAGTTTCTTTGATCACTAATTGGGCTCCTGAATTCATGAGATGACTGGGGAATTTGGGTGTTTAACAGGCGTTGTTCAGTTATCTTTCCCAATGCTAAATTTTCATTAAAGGGGGGTTCGAGGTTTTTGGCTGTTTCACTACTAAATTTTGTCGCAGCCCCACGGGTAATGTAAACCCCTCATTGACTTTTTCGTGGTGCTTGGATTTTTCCTGTTATATCCTTTTATTAAATGCTAAAAGCGATGGGACTCTGGTGTTAGCTTTTGAAAGTGTTTTTTGAGACGTTCATGCAACCTGACTGTTGGGAAGAATTATAACTTTGCTGTATGGTTTTTGAGCGGGGAAAATTAGGGGTCTGAAGACTTTTTTTTTCTTGCAGTCTTTTTTTTTGGGAAAAAAAAAAAAGGGGGAAAATTAAACCTGGAATGTTTGGGTGAATGTATGTACATTGTTGATTTCGGTGTTGTCCAGGCGTTTTTCAGGTTACGTTCCTACATGCAAAATGGTTCATTGGGGCGGGTGTCGTTTTTTGGGCTGTTTCCCTACTAAATTTGTCGAGCCTCCACAGGGTATAGTGTAAACTCCTGCATTGACGGGGTTCGGGTGCTTGGATTTTTCCTGTTAATCCTTTATTGAAGTGCAGAAGCGATGGCGACTTGGTGTTATTTTTGAAAGTTTTTGAGACTTCAGTGTAACCTGACTTTTTGGGGAAAATTATAATTTTGCTGGGAGTGTGTTGATGCGGGGAGAATTTATGATCTGAAAGCTCTTTTCTTGCAGTTTTTGTAAAAAAGGAGGAAAATGTAACTCTGAAAATTTTTGGTAATTATGTCCCCCTCGTAAAAACTCAGGACTAAAAATTTCGGTTGCTTTAGGAAAACCCAGGGATATCCTTTTTTGGGTCTTGGATCTTGCGGGAATAAAAGTTGTGAGACTTTTTTTATTGGGGGGGTTTCCGAAAATTTGAAATCTTAGGTTGTTGTCTACTTTGTAATGGGGCTCGGGAAAGGTAGCTTGTCATTGGACTTTTCTTCTAGTGTAAAGGGATCGCCGTTAAAACTGCTTGAGCCTTGCCTAAGATCCCGTACATCAAAACGTTTTGATTTATTACGAGGAACGTCCAGTAACGTACCAAGTGACCTTAAAGGGGAAAAAATTTTGGGGCGAAGTGTTCGGACTCTAGGTTTTCCCCATGATAATTTGGGCTAGGACGGCACTGAGGGGGACCCCATCCCATGCCTAGGTCTGTTTGTAGAGCTTGTTATTGAAAAAAAAACAGTTAAAAATAACACAGAGTTAAATAAGTCAAAAAAAATCCCGGGGGGAAAGGGGAAGTTTAAAGGTCCTGAGATTTAGTCGTAAACCTCGATGGCTTTTTTGGGTGGGTACTTTTTTGAAGAGGGAAGTCACACCCAAAACGCTTTTAGTTTTTTGTTACGGATGGAGAGGTTACGGACTTTTGAGAAGGTCACCTGAGTTTTTAAGAGGGGCGGGGCTGAGGGCCCCCAAAGGCGGGAAAGAGTTGGGGCAAAACCCGGCATTTTTGGGAGCACTGTCTACCCTATTCAGTACCTCTCTCTAACATCAGGGAAGGGAAAGGGCCGGAATCCCGAAAACAACTTATCGTCACGCACCAAAACCGATTTTCCGAAAAAAACAAGCACTGAGTCTGGGACTCAAATTTCCCCCCAAACATACCCAAACCTAACGTCAACTTAATCTAGTACCAAACCACAGACACAGTGACAGCAATTTCCAAAGGGGTTATTACGGCCTTCTCACGCAGCTTTAGGGAACCTTCAACTTTAATCTTCCTAGACGATACATCCCCCCCTTTAAAAACCTCGCTGACGCCCCCCAACATTATCTCACTACCGCCGACAAAGGAGGTGGATCGCATCCTCAACCCCCATGCTACAACATAAAATGAGGCCCTTTTGAATGATCAATCTACATACAACCCACCCAACCAACAGGGGGAGACGCCACCAAAGTTTTCTATACAAACCAGACAAATACTAAAACGCACTAGAAAAGAAAGAAACTTCTGTACTTTTACCAAGCAACCCTAAACCCCACTTAGGTTTTTCCCCAAAGGGACCAAAAAACACAATTTTCCTCTCAACCAATCACTTTCAGAAAGGCAGTGCTCCACAAAAACCCTACCCCGGAGTTCGCCAAACATTTTTCCTCCCTTTTGGGGGACCTCACCCCGCTCATCTTAAACCTCAGGTGCCCTTTCTCAACCGCCCTAATCCCTCCGTAACAAAAACTAAGCAGTTTGGATGTAAACTTCCCTTTTCAAAAAATACCTACCAAAAAAAGCCACGAGGTTCTACGATAAAGTCAATCAGGCCCTTAATCTTCTCACCCCCCCGGAATTTTTTTGACTTAATTGAACTCTTGCTAATTTAAAATTTTTTTTTTTTCAATAACAACCTACAAAAACCCACGGCAGGAATGGGGTCCCCCATCAGTGCCGCCACCAACTTTACTGGAACACCTAGAGTCCGAACACTTCCCCAACATCCCTTCAACGTCATTTGCTACTTTACGTGGACATGTCCCGTAAAACCCCAAACGTTTTGATGTGGGGGGGGATCTTAGGCAAGGCTCAACGCATTTAAAAACCGGCGATCCATTTTCACTAGAAGAAGAGCCAATGAAAACTCCTTTCCTCGACGTCCTCATTCACAAAGTAACAACCCCAAAGTTTTCAATTTTATGGGAAAACCCACCAAAAAAAAATGATCTCACACACTTCTTTTCCCAGTCAAGATACCAAGACCAAAAAGCATCATCATGGGGTTTTTTCCTAAGACTACAAAATTTGTAGTCTATTTCTTGACGAGGATGCATACATTCACCAAACATTCACAGATTACTTTTCCCCCTTTTTTTCATAAAAACTGCAAAAAAGAGCTTTTCAGACAAAATTCTCCACGATCAACACCCTCCCGCAAATTTTATAATTTTTCCCCAAATCAGTTCCTAAAACGCCCAAACACTTTCAAAACTAACCCCAATCCCCATCGCTTCTACCTTCAAAAAAGGATAAAACCAGGACAAAATCCAAGCACCACGAACCAGCAAGCAAGTTTACACTATACCCTGGAGGCTGCGAAAAGTTTTACGTAGGTGAAACAGCCAAAACCTCGACACCCCCTAAATGAACCATTTACGCATGTAGGAACAAAACCCTAAACAACGCCTGTGTAAACACCGAAATTCCTCCATCATCTCTAAAATTTCGAGACGCCCAATTATGATCAAAGAACAATTTCCGCAGACGCAAGGCCTCGAATCAAAATGATCGCTTTTTCGAATAAAATTTAAAAAAAAAAGGGCAGTTCACCATCCCGAAGTCTTAGCAAGAATCCTCCAAAACATAAACCTGCCATCACATAGTCTCTCCTTTTATACACACAAAGCACAAGAGTGAACAGAAACAAGCGCCTCATTCCCTTTATATTTGTTCAAAACCCATTTTTTTTGTTACCCAATAAAAGCTTTTATATCCTTTTTCTCATGTACAATTAAATTTCTTTTACCATATTGTATACTTTTTTTTCACTACCACCACCACTACTCTATACACCACTATGAACATCGAAATGGTACCTCACTAGTATTTACCTCACTCGAGCCTTTATATACCCCTGTGTCCATGTATTTTTTTAAGGCTTTAAAAGCCCCCCCTGGAACGAAAGTTTTTCCCCAATAAAATTCACATTTTCACTTGGTCCTTTTACTTTTCTTTAACTCTTTAAGATACCCACCCTTTCTACATAAAACAAAGAAAGGAGGAACATGCAGGAGGCCCGTTGGGCCATATAGGCAAGTCCTTTACAATTCATCCCCAACAAAACATTTTCCCCCCCCAATTTTTAATGCTACCCAAAAAATAAGCTCTGGTGCAAGTCCCACTCAAATCCAAAACCCCTCCCCTCATGTATTTACCCCCCTAAATTTGAAACTACCCAAAATCCAGCCTCAATAACCCCAAATAGGAACTGTTCCCCTCCTACTACCCTATTTCCAAACCAAAACTTTTTCCTATTCCCTTTTTAAATCAAAAAATTATTAATTTAAACCCCTTTCGCGGGGTTTTCCTTTGGGAAATATTCTCAAGCCTTGTTAATATCCCTTTATTTAAAACCCATCTTCCACTTTTAAAACTTCGTCTCTCCCCCCATTCTTGTCTAACAAATGAATGTAACTTAAAATCTTTAATCTTTCTTAAAAGGAAATTTCTAATGCTATGTATTTAATTTACATCCACGTAATGTTTTTTTAACGAATTTAGTCCATTCTGTAATATGGGACCAGAAAAGAACTGCATAATCTAGGGGAACCCTTTCTAATGATGATAAAGGCGAATGACCCCTGGACTCTTTGCTTAACTTTTGTATAAATCCCAGTAATCTTTTTGCCTTATTTCGTACGCTTGGCATTCTTCTTTGGTTTTTAAAGGGTTTTGCTTACCATAACCCCAAGTCTTTTCGCAATCTGTATGGTTTTAAATTTACATTTTTTAACTTATAATGCTAGGGTTAGGGGGCACCCCGAGCTTCAGAAACCCTTTCTTTACTACTTTAATGCATCTGCCACTTTTTTTGACCAAGATTAGTTTGTCAAATCCCCGAAAATTCCCCAACATCTACGTTTGAATCAATTATCCTACCTATCTTCGTGTCATCGGCGAATTGCTCATTCACTATAAATTCCTTCATCAAGACATTATATATATTTAAAACAAAAACGGGGCCCCAAACTGATCCCTGTGGGAACGCCACTTGTTACTGCCCCACTCGGGTTTAACCCCATTTTTTGGGAAATCTTTCTTCCTGTCGTAGCCATGATCGATCCCAAAGCACCCTTCCCCCCAAAGCCTGAGCTGCTACTTTCTTTAACAGTCTTTGGTGCGGAACCTATCAAATGCCTTTTTTAAAATCAAATAAATAAAATTTAAATTCTTTTCGGGGCAACAGCCTCAAAAGCTTTTTCGAAGAAAATAATAAATTATTAGACAAACCGGCCTCTTTGAATCCATCGAGTATCATTAATCAAGCTATGCTTATCGAGATGGCTTCTTATAATCCAGCTATAATGACTCTAGTAATTTTCCTAAATTGAGGTCAGGCTTATTGGGGGTAATTTACGGGAAAACTTGTCCCCCGTTTTAAAAAATAGAATTACATTTGCCATCTTCCCAATCAACACTGCCCGTTTGAAGAGATAATTAAAAATATTGTTTTTGGGTTTCCCAACTTCCATTTTGCTTCCTTTAGAACCTTTTAAAAAACCTCATCAGGAACCCGGGGACTTTTTTGCTTATTGTCATTGCTTCACAACCATTTCACCATGACTGGATTTACAAATTTTTTCTTCTTTGATCCACTATAAAAATTAATTTCCGGAATATTAATGTCTTCCGTTAAAAACCGGAAAAATAATTATTTAAAATCGAGCCATTTTCATTCTCTTTGTCAGTAAATCCCAAGTTATTTTTAAGGGACCTACTTTCTCTGACTTTGTTCTATAGCCGGAAAAAAAATTTTTTGGGTTTGTTTTTTGAATCCCTAGCAACTTTAATTTTATAGTCCCTTTTTTCTTTTCTTATCCCCTTTTTAATTCCCTCTTAATGTCAATAACGATTCATAAGATGACCCCCGCCTCTTTTATACCCCCATAAATCCTTTCTTATGCCCATAGAATTCGCCTATTTTTCATCCATTTGGGGATTTCTATTTGATTTAATTTCCTTATAAGGGTAAACGTTTCTTTTAGCAGCATGTATTTTTGTTTAGAAAACTTTTTATTGATAACCCCCCTTTTTTACCCCATCAAAAAGTGAAAGTTTCTCTAAGCCCCTGTAACGTAAGCGAAAAACTGGGGGCGTTTTCGGTTACCCTATTCATACTTCCATTTTAATTCTACATTAAATTTATTTGGGTCGTACCCCGTTCCTCGAAACTTCTAAAATTATTAACAAGGGTTCATTTTTTTTGCCAGAACCCCAATCAAGCAGGGTTTTTACCCCTTGTAGGTTTTTGTCACAAACGCTTCAAAAACAACCTGAACTATTTTAAAAATCGTGATTTAAAATTCCCATTTGAAATTAAAAAAGCTTTTAAAAAATTTAAATTTATTTTCCCCTTTTAAAAACCCCCCATAAAATTCCCCGGATAAAATTTTGGGGGGGTAAATTAAAAAAAAAATTTTTTTATCCCCTAAAATTTTAAAAATTAAATTTTATTAAATTAAATTTTTTTAATCCAACATTTCCTAAATCCCCCCCCCCCTCCCGAAATCCAACAATTTTTAAAAATAAGAACAAAGTCCCGAATTTTTAATTAAAACCCCTCCTTTGGCAAAACAATTTCCTCATAGTATTCACTGTCCTTTTATTTTTGGACTAATTTTTAATAAAATTTAAATTTTTCTTTCCCTCCCGTTCTTTTTTCCCAAACCAACTGTATTGTAATTCCCGGGGGTTTTAATACCCCCTTTTTTCCAACAGTTTTTCCAGATCTGACAAATGCACCCCCCCCCCCAACCCTAACTATTCAATTTAAAAACCTAAAGTTCCTTGCGGGGCCCTGTCCCCCCCCCCCTTAAATAAAAAAACCCCCCCCTTCTAATGCATTTTTTTCCATGGGGGCCCTTTTCAATAAGCCCCAATTTCCTTCGTAATTTTTTTCCAGCACTTTCAATTTTGGAAAAATATTTTACCCCCCCCCTCCTTTCCACTTCTTTTCCCATTTTCCTAAAACCCATTCTGCCATTCAATATTCCTCCTTTCCAAAATTCCTCCCCAAAAATGATGGCCCCATTACCACTCATGATGTCATCCAGACCTAACAATATCCATCATCCCAGCCCCAGGAAAACATACTCTCTGCACTCCGTCTCCTATCCTTCAAACAGAATGCCCTATCCATGTACCTAATCTGCTATCCCCAACAACAACAATGTTTTAACCTTCCTTGGGCGTCGACCGTAGTGAGCTTCGATAGTCGACTCACATTCGCCAGGTAGCTACCCCACTTGTAGAATTTCGTCATGACGTTCTCGAATGGTCTCGTTGGGGTTCTAGGGATTCTCACTCCACGTCTGCCAATGTTTGTTCTTGGTGCTGCTCGTTGTGGCATTTCCCAGTAGTAACACTCACATTCGTCAGGTATCACCGAGAATGAGTTGGAAGTTTCCACGGCAGTTTTCAGGTTTCCCCTCGTTGTTTCTGCCTCTCCAACCGTTTTCTTAATCTTCACTTGGGTTTCCATGTTGCCCGGCCACTGACCAAGCTCCCCTCTTAACCTGGGGACTCACAACAGTGGTATTAACTACGAATCCTCATGTTCTCCTCCTTTTATTCGCCGTACTCCAGTTTTAGCAACTCTGAGTTTCGTCTCTCAGCTGCTGGTAAAGCTGCAGAGAGGGCATCCTGGTTCAGATTCACAGAGAGCACACAAACAGGATCTTCAAAAGAGCTAAAGTACTCGTCACCACTGAGCTAAGTACACGTCACCACAGAGCTAATACACGTCACCACTGGCTAATACAACGTCACCACTGTGCTAAGTAACACGTCTCCACTGGCTAATTACACGTCACCCGAACTGAGCTAAGTACACGTTTTGTCACCACTGAGCAAGTACACGTCACCACCTCAAGCTAAGTAACAAAACGTCACCACTGACTAAGTACACGTCACCACGGCTAAGTACAACTCACCACTGAGCTAAGTACACGTCATCCACGAGCTAAGTACACGTCACACTGAGCTAAGTACACTTATCAACACTGGCTAAGTACACGTCACCACTGAGCTAAGTATCACACGTCACCACAGCTAAGTACACGTCACCACTGAGCTAAGTACACGTCACCACTGACGTGTACTGACCCCTGTGGAACGCCGCTTGTTACCGATGGCTAATGTAATTCCTATTTTTAAAACAGGGGACAAGTCGTTAACCGTCAAATACCGCCCAATAAGCCTGACCTCAATTGTTCGGCAAATTACTAGAGTCCAATTATAGCTGAGATTATAAGAAGCCATCTCGATAAGCATAGCTTGATTAATGATACTCAGCATGGATTCACAAGAGGCCGGTCTTGTCTTATCTAATTATTAACTTTCTTCATATAGCTTTTGAGCTTTGACCACGATAAAGCATTTTGATATTATTTACTTAATTTTAGTAAGGCTTTTGATAGAGTTCCGCACAAAGACTGTTGAAAGAAAGTAGCAGCTCAATGGCAATGGGGGAAGGAGTGCTCTCTGGATCGAATCAAGGCTACAGACTAAGCATAGAGTGTCCATAAATGGGGTTAATCCGAGTGGGATCTGTAACAAGTGCGTTCCCAGGGATCAGTCTTGGCCCCTTGTTGTTTAATATATATAATCAATGACCTTATGAAGGAAATAACTAGTGATCTGAATTCAAACGTAGATGTTAGGGAACTCAGGAGGATTTAGACAAACTCTACTCTTGGTCAGAAAATGGCAGATGCAGTTCAATGTAGATAAATGCACCCGTAGGATGACTAAATAATACATAGCATTAGAAATCTTCCTTATGAAGAGAGATTGAAGACTCTTAACTTACATTCACTTGTTAGACGAAGAATGAGGGGAGACCTGATCGAAGTGTATAAGTGGAAGATAGGTATTAATAAAGGGGATATTAACAAGGTCTTGAGGATATCTCTCCAAGAGAGAACCCGCAGTAATGGATTTAAATTAGATAAGTTTAGATTTAGAAAGGACATAGGAAAGTATTGGTTTGGAAATAGGGTAGTAGATGAGTGGAACAGTCTACCTAGTTGGGTTATTGAGGCTGGGACTTTGGGTAGTTTCAAATTTAGGTTGGATAAATACATGAGTGATAAATTAGACACATGTGCAACTCTTGGGTATCTTTATTGAGGAAACGTTTCGCCACACAGTGGCACAACCTACTTCCACATTGAACAAATGTGACACTACCTATGACTGCTACACCTCTCCTGCCATATGGTTTATAAGCTGCTTCTCCGCTCATCTGCCGTATTCTACTCAAGATTGATGGACTGAACACATCGACTCAAGGTTGAGGGACTGATTACCTCATTCTCCTCCTGTTCTTCAAGTTTCTCCTATGTATGGACTGATGAAGCCACTGTGTGGCGAAACGTTTCCTCAATAAAGATACCCAAGAGTTGCACATGTGTCTAATTTATCAACATGTCGGTTCTCTGAACCATTCATCTACAAACCTGTCAGACACTGCAACTTCTTGGGATCTTAATACTTAGGAATCTTCGCTTGCCCAATTCTTGGGCACAACCTACTTCCACATTGAACAAATGTGACACTACCTATGACTGCTACACCCTCCTGCCCTACGGTTTATAAGCTGCTTCTCCGCTCATCTGCCGTATTCTACTCAAGATTGATGGACTGAACACATCGACTCAAGGTTGAGGGACTAATTACCTCATTCTCCCCCTGTTCTTCAAGTTTTCTCCTATGTATGGACTGATGAAGCCACTGTGTGGCGAACGTTTCCTCATAAGATCCCAAAGTTTTCACATGTGTCTAATTTGTCAACATGTCGGTTCTCTGAACCATTCGTCTACAAATACATGAGTGGGATGGGTTGGATTTGAGTGGGACTTGCACATCAGAGCTTATTTCTTGGGTAGCATTGAAAATTGGGTAGGTCAAATGTTCGTTAGTGGGATGAATTGTAAAGGACCTGCCTAGTATGGGCCAACAGGCCTGCTGCAGTGTTCCTCCTTTCTTATGTTCTTATGTTAACCCCATTTATGGACACTCTCTGCTTCCTGTCTGTGAGCCATGACTCGATCCACGAGAGCACTTTTCCCCCAATGCCATGAGCTGCTACTTTCTTTAACAGTCTTTTGTGCGGAACTCTATCAAAAGACCTATTACATGAGAACATAAGAACATAAGAACATAAGAACGAAGGAACACTACAGCAGGCCTACTGGCCCATGCGAGGCAGGTCCAAGTCTCCTGCCGGCTTAAGCCAATGCACCCAACCTAGTCAGGTCACCTTGACTTAAGGGAGGAACACGGCAACCGTCCTGGTAGCACAAGCTAATCAGGTCCAACTCACACCCACCCACACCCACTCATGTATTTATCCAATCAGATTGAACTACTATATGGAGTTTAATCACTTTTTTACTGAAAAACAATTTGGCTTTAGAACACATAGAGGTACCAATCATGCAATAAATGTTATTTTCGATACTGTAGCAAGTCTAAAACATCAGGGCAATCTTGCCTTAATTGCCACCAGAGATGTTCATAAAGCTTTTGATAGCTTATGGCATGATGGTCTTATATACAAACTCATTGACCTACCAGACCGTAACTGGACTTTTCTCAGAGTAATATATAATTTCTTAACTCAAAGAAAAATCATTCCCACCTTTCATGGCAGGTCGACAGAGCCTTTTATACCGACAGCTGGTGTCCCACAAGGGTCTTGTCTCAGTCCACTTCTGTTCAACATTTATGTGAATGACCTTCCTCAACCAGAGTTTAATGATACAATTGTGACACAGTTTGCAGATGTTATTCAGGTCTTTCTCATCAACTCCGGTAACGGGAAAATACAATTAGAGAGCCAAGAAAAAATGAATATTGAACTTCGTCGAACATCAATTGGGAAAAGAAATGGAGAATTACGACTAATCCTGACAAGGTCCTTGTTAGCACGATAGGATGTTTTGCATCAACAATTGAAGATAAAGGGGGTATCTCCATCATTAGAAACCCTAACAAGATTTTGGGATATGAAATAGACAGGCTGCTCCACTCAACATCTCATGTAACTAAAAAGATCAACATAGCCAAAGCCGGTCTTAGCAGTCTCTTTCGATTCAATCAAGCCCCTCCACATGTCAAAAAACATCTGTATAAAATGTTAATACGACCTATACTCGAATACCCTTGTGTCCCAATGACATTAACAACAAAGACCAACATGCTACGGCTACAAAGGGTCCAGAATAGAGCTCTTCGCTTCATTACCGATACCAGGAGGAGAGACAGTTAAAATGGCAGATTTACAAATACAGCAAGATATTACTGCCATAAATGTACGCCTTGACACCCTGTAAAAGAAACAACTCTATACAATGCAAGAACTATACATGCCAGATAGAGAACATCCTATACAAGTTGTAAATACCACGGATTATATCATCAATACTCCTCCTCACAGGACTCAAAGAATGACTCTCCCACAGAGGGTTCGTCGTTTTATACATAAAGATGATTACCATCGACCCATGATATTGAGCAACCTCCCTGATGAAGATGATTGGGTAACACCAGAATAAATAAGTAAGTAAGTAAATTTATTCAGGTATACACAAATACAGTTACATAGAATTATCATACATAGCAGCATATGTGTAGAGAACCTAGGATAACCCAAAAAAGTCAGACAGAGTGACTTATTTCCATTGTGGTCCTTTTACCTTATTATTATAATATAAAAGTTATAATATTTTCTTATTATTCTACAATGAAGATAACATCCTATTATCATACTAAAAAGACTATCTACTACACGAGGGTCATTAAACATCACAAACGAGGGTCATTACTAGGAATAAGGAAAATTACACGTATTTTAGCTAAAAAATAGAAAATCATTCCCCTCCCTTTCTGTAGCTTCATTAAATCAGACACTTTTTGGCAGTCTTCTTGAACTGGTTCATGCATGATGGCTTTGACATGTGCGGGTAGCCCTGTTCCATTCCTTTATTGCTGTACAATAAAAGGTGTTTGACGCCTGGCCAATGACTGTGGGTACTACAAAGTTGTGCTCTCTCCCCCTAGTACTATGTTTGCTTTGGGTTTTCCCAACCTTGACAAAATTGACAGCAAGATATTCTGGACACTGTTCGTGAGCAATTTTATAAACATGATTTAGCTTCAGTTGTTTTACTCTGTCTTCAACATTCAGCATATCTATTACAACCCAGGATTCCAAATGGCCTGTTACCCCGGGTGTAATGGGAGCAAAATAAACACAGTAGAAAAAGTTTAGACTTATATTATCCTTCACCAATTTATAACAGCAATATGTACACTATGTACAGAGATAAGTATAGTGCACTCCACGGTAAGCAAAGCAGAAATGAAGCCACAAGATAGCAGACCGTGCTTCAACCAGCTCTAGAATGGGAATGACAAGGGCAGACAGGAGAGCGGTACCCACATAACCTCTGCGATTGCCAAAACCATCTTCTTATTGGCTAGAACCTGGTCACTAGTTGAACGACGGGGCCCCATCATCAACTCTTAGCAACCTGGTTCGCTGGTTGGGGGAGATAGCCTGTAAATGAGGGTGTGTACATGCGCCGAATAAAGGTTACGTACTCTTTGCATGCCACAATATCCAACTGCTGTAATTCATCCTGGCCTACATGTTCTCTTGGTCCCAGCCCCAGGATGAATCTTACGATTTTGTTCTGGGTGATTTGCAGTCTATCTTCAGGCAGAGTACCATGAAGAGCAAGCGTAATCCATATGCATTGTATAAGGGCTAGACTAGGGTCCTGCGAGCCTCAGTAGGTAGACACGTGCTTGTCTATACAGGAACTTCAGTCTGGCATTCGCTTTCTTTACTACACTGTTCCCTATCAATTCTCCTGACATGCATGGGTCAAAGGGGATTCCCAGATATTTTACTGATGAAACCAAAGTGATGGACTCCCCATTACACTGAACTTAAAATTATTTACCCTTCTCAGTTTATGTTTCGTTCCAAAGAGAATGGCTTCAGTTTTTCCCCAGGTGTAATGATAGTTTTTTTGTCTACTAACCATTTGCTGCAGACTCCAGTTCCAGTGTTAAAACAAATTAGCAAAATCTTGTGGGTCTTTACCTGTCACTAACAAGCACTGTCACTCATTACAGTAGGATTTGCACTTGACACTGATAGCAATCATTGACATAACATAAGAATAATAAGGGACCCAGAATACTACCTTGGGGAACTCCACAGTTTTTCGGCAGGGGTTTTGATTCCGTTTGGTTTGATTTTGACTAATTTTTTCTCCTGTTGCTAAGGTAGGACTTAAACCAGTCTACAGAACCTATACCGATGCTTGAAGTTTTCTTACATAATATATTGTGGTTACAGTATCGAAGGCCTTTTTGCAGGTCTAAGGTTACCATACCTATGAGGTTCCTTTTGACATTTCAGTTTCTCAGTAATCCATCAGATTAATAAGGGAGGTAACGGATGAGTAGGATCTTTTAAAGCCCGATTGATAGCTATGGAGAATGCTGTTTTTCATTAAGGTACTTAACTAAATTGAGAATACACCGGCCCTCTCCAGAATTTTAGATATAACGAGTATACTAACGGTTCTATAGTTGCTTACATCAGACCTATTATTTTTTCTTGAAAATGGGGAAATAACTCTGGCCTCCTTGAACCCCTCCGGTACGGTATTAGTGGGGGATTGATAGATTTTTTTGTGAGCAATAGGGATTGACAGTTCAGAAGCACCATCTTTAGGAACTTAGACGGGATGTATCAGGGCCTGTGCTCTTATTGGGTTTAACCTGCTTAGTTCTTTTTGAATGAAGTCATAAGATACACTTACTAGTTGACAACTGTTTGGGGTTACCCCTTTATTGGTATAGTATGTTTGAAACTTATCAGAGTCTGTGTTAAAGGTAATTTGATGCAGCTGGTATTTACTTACTAGTGTTGATGCAACAGATGTGTATTTGGAATTAAAGCAATTTGCCACCTTAGATGTTTCGTGGCATACCTCATTATCGATAGTGAGTACTATGTTTTGACCTATCTACTGGCTTATGGCTATACCCCAACTGTTTTAGGGTTTTTGCCAAGCTTTTTGGGGTTAACTTATACCTTCAATTTTTGAGCAGTAGTGCTTTGCCTTTGCTCCTTTTATAAGCCTCTGTATTCCCGTTCCTCACCCTTTGGAATTCCCTTTAGTGCTGCAATATCCTGTCTGTTTGCTTTAAATCTTTTTTGCAGCTGGTCTCTGAATTTCATATTATCTAATAAACTCAGTAGTCATCCAGGGTTCAGTTCTTCGTTAATCCTAACCTCTTTAACTGGTGCAATATTATTAAAAATGGTAGTGAACCCTTGTTTTGAATTTTTTCCCAGGCAATCGTTTACGGGCCGTGCAAAATTGTCATCTCTGTCCAGTCACAATTGTGTAGCCTATTTACCAGTTTTCTTTCTGTAGTTTCCCAGTTGACCTCATTTTTATTGTCCTGTGTAGGGCCCATCCTATCCCTAGTGATTTTCCTGGTGCAGTAAATGATGAAATGATCACTAAGACCTGTGGTAATGACGCCTGACTGACTAATGTTCTCAGCGCGGTTACAAAGTATGTGGTCAATTAGGGTGGCTGAGAACTGTGTGATCCGGGTTGGTGTATTAATTAGTACCCTTCTATGTTTACTGAGAACATCATCGCCCCCAATTAGGGAGACATCTTATATAACAATCTAATGTAAAAATTATGCTATAAATTTTCTATGGCTGGACACCACCTGTAAGAAGCCATTGTCACGTAATTCTATAAACTGGCCAGAAAATTATTGCCTTCATTGTCGCATAGATATCCGTTGTGCAATCGCAAAAAAAAAAAAAAAAAAAAAAAAGAAGCAATTGCAACTTGTTAATTAAATACCAATTCAGAGTCATGTATTTATATATCGTTATATCTATGTGACTCTGATGGTTTTGTAATTATACCCCTTTAACAATATCTTATTATTTCACATACACCCCTTTTTAAAATTTCACCAAAGTGGTTGGGCCACTTACCTTTTATATCCTACCTCTCTCCCCCCCCCACCCTTTTCCAATATTTCTATCCTTAAACCCCTCCTTTTTCCTTACCCATCTCACCAAAGCTCGTCTTTTACAAGAACAAAAACAAGAATCTTCTAATAATGACTGAATTATTTTGTTCAGACACAACAGCAGTAGTTTAGCTTCTTCCAGTCAGCACTTCTGCTACTTGATTTACCATTTGGCAGTGAATTATTTTATTCAAACACAAAGCAATAGTCTGGCTTAGTAAACGACTGTAAATTTGTATAAATAGAGTACTGAACAGTAGTTCATCACGACTTTCCTTGGTTGAAGGGGTATCGCAAACCCATAATTGTGACTAGTCAGTGGAACGCCACGCACATGCTCGGGGTTTGTGAAAGAGGGGGTAATGGTGTATTGGGTTTCAAGGGTGAGGGCAGAGAACTCTCCCCTCCTCGTAAAAGTCAGAGTTTGCTCATGAATAACTTGGTTTGGGAAGGGGGAGGGGAGAGGTTCAGATACGAAGGAAGCGGATGGGAATGGGGAAAGAGGACAGTGTAGGCGGGCTGCGGGTCAGAGCGTAGGACGCTTCAGAATATTGAGATCACCACCTGAGTTCAAGTGTCAGGGTTAGGTCAAAAAAGCAGGTCATCCGATTCTGTGTGGGAGTGCTATCTACACAGATTTTTTTTAATTTGAGGCCAGAGGTCGTGTTATAGGTCATATTTTATGTCAGGTTAAACTGCCTCACAAAAATATCCTCCACTTGATCAGTCAGTAATGATGTCAGGGGTCAATTCAAAGGCACAGAAAATCACAACAAATGTCAGTGCTAGTCAGGGGTCACGCACCCACCTAACTCAGGTCAGAGGTCAAGCCAGACTTGCAGTAGATGTCTTAAGGATTTCGTTTCACTCTTACATAGTGCAGCCTCTCCTCGCTTTACTACGTTAGTTTCTCAACGTTTCCTTTGTCATATACTGTTTTCTTTTTAAGCCAGGTTAAGTTATTAGTCAAAACTTTACAAAGACAAAATGTAAATAATAGAAAATCACTCTTATAGGAAGACAAGGAATCAGTATCATGACACCGTACCACACTGCCTCGTCAACCGTACCACACTGCCTCGTCAACCGTACCACACTGCCTCGTCAACCGTACCACACTGCCTCGTCAACCGTACCGTACCACACTGCCTCGTCAACCGTACAGTACCACACTGCGTCGTCAACCGTACCACACTGCCTCGCCAATAGTACCACACTGCCTCGTCAACTGTTCCGTACCACACTGCCTCGTCAACTGTACCGTACCACACTGCCTCGTCAACCATACCGTACCACACTGCCTCGTCAACTGTACCGTACCACACTGCCTCGTCAACTGTACCGTACCACACTGCCTCGTCAACCGTACCGTACCACTCTGCCTCGTCAACCGTACCGTACCACACTGCCTCGTCAACCGTACCACACTGCCTCGTCAACCGTACCGTACCACACTGCCTCGTCAACTGTACCGTACCACACTGCCTCACCTGTACCGTACCACACTGCCTCGTCAACTGTACCGTACCACACTGCCTCGTCAACCGTACCGTACCACACTGCCTAGTCAACCGTACCACACTGCCTCGTCAACCGTACCACACTGCCTCGTCAACTGTACCGTACCACATTGCCTCGTCATCTGTACCGTACCACACTGCCTCGTCAAAATGTACCGACCACACTGCCTCATCAACTGTACCGTACCACACTGCCTCGTCAACTGTACCGTACCACACTGCCTCGTCAACTGTACCGTACCACACTGCCTCGTCAACTGTACCGTACCACACTGCCTCGTCAACTGTACCGTACCACACTGCCTCGTCAACTGTACCGTACCACACTGCCTCGTTTAACTGTACCGTACCACACTGCCTCGTCAACTTACCGTACCACACTGCCTCATCAAAGTACCGTACCACCTGCCTCGTCCACTGTACCGTATCATACTGCCTCGTCAACTGTACCGTACCACACTGCCTCGTCAACGTACCGTACCACACGCTTTTGTCAATTGTACCGTACCACACTGCCTCGTCAACTGTACCGTATCACACTGCCTCGTCAACTGTACCATATCACACTGCCTCGTCAACTGTACCGTGCCACACTGCATCGTCAATTGTACCGTACCACACTGCCTCGTCAACTGTACCGTACCACACCACCTCGTCAACTGCACCGTACCACACTGCCTCGTCAACCGTACCACACTGCTTCGTCAACCGTACCACACTGCCTCGTCAACTGTACCGTACCACACTGCCTCGTTAACTGTACCGTACCACACTGCCTCGTCAACTGTACCGTACCACACTGTCTCGTCAACTGTACCGTACCACACTGTCTCGTCAACTGTACCCTACCACACTGCCTCGTCCCCAAATGTTAAAACCATAACCACCTGCCTCGTCAAGTTACCGTATCACACTGCCTCGTCAACTGTACCGTACCACACTGCCTCCTCAACTGTACCGTACCACACTGCATCGTCAACTGTACCGTATCACACTGCCTCGTCAACTGTACCGTATCACACTGCCTCGTCAACTGTACCGTACCACACTGGATCGTCAACTGTACCGAAACCCCACTGCTTCGTCAATTGTACCGTACCAAAACTGCCTCGTCAACTTACCGTATCACATTGCCTCGTCAACCCGTTACCGTATACACTGCCTCGTCAACTGTACGGTGCCACACTGCATCGTCAATTGTAACCCTACCCACACTGCCTCGTCAACTGTAAACCCTACCACCAAACCCCCTCGTCAACTGCACCGTACCAAAACCTGCCTCGTCAACCGTACACACTGCTTCGTCAAACCCTAAACCACACTGCCTCGTCAACTGTATCGTACCCACACTGCCTCGTCAACTGTACCGTACCACACTGCCTCGTCAACTGTACCGTACCACACTGCCCCCGTCAACGTAACCCTACCACACTGCCTCGTCAACTGTTTCCGTACCCCCACTGCCTCGTCAACCGTACCACACGCTTCGTCAACCGTACCACAAAATGCCTCGTCAACTGCACCGTACTACACTGCCTCGTCAACCGTACCACACTGCCTCGTCAACTGTACCGTACCACACTGCCTCGTCAACCGTACCACACTGCTTCGTCAACCGTACCCCCACTGCCTCGTCAACTGTACCGTACCCCCACTGCCTGTCAACTGTACCGTACCACACCGCCTCGTCAACTGCACCGTTACCCCCACTGCCTCGTAACTGTCCGTACCACACCGCCTCGTCAACTGCACCGTACCACACTGCCTCGTCAACTGCAACCGTTTCCACACTGGGCCCCTCAACTGCACCGTACCACACCGCCTCGTCAACTGCACCGTACCACACCGCCTCGTCAACTGCACCGTACCACACCGCCTCGTCAACTGCACCGTACCACACTGCCTCGTCAACTGCACCGTAACCACACCGCCTCGTCAACTGGCACCCCTAACCCCACCCCCTCGTCAATGCACCGTAACCACACTGCCTCGTCCAACTGCACCGTAAACCCCACGCCTCTCAACTTTCACCGTAAACCCCACTGCCCCGTCATCTGGAATTGTACCACTCCACATTGCATACGTTAACCTTCATCACTCACAGGGTGTCACTTGATCTCCAGTGACCTACAACTAGGAGGATTAATTACCTGTTTTAACGATACGAAAATGAAAAGTAAATATTATTTTGTTTATATCTTACAAATCTATTGTCAAAACCATACAGTAGTTTTTTCTTTTTTACATTTTCTTCATTTAAAAAAATCAACTTTTTTTATTTCCATGTAAATGGAAAAACCTTCTTAGCCACTTGTTCTACTGTCCCCTCCCTGGCTTTTTTCGGTCGTCTCTGAAGTATTTTGCCTTTCTATCCCTTCACTCTCTCTCTCCTCATTTCTTCTTCTCCCTCTTTTTGCTTCCCTAACTTACATTTGTATAAAAATGCTTCCATCACTTCAAGAAACTCACAAACTTTTATTATTAAATAGCATAACAAAAACATAAATCATCACAACTCTTGTTATCCTACGTAAAAAACTTTCAAAACAATACCTTAAAATCACACACCAATTATCAACTTTAATAAATCACAACTAGAACAGATTACCTTATTCTAATATACTAAATAATCATCATATTATATTACATTTATAATCTCCGTGACTCTTAACCTGAATCCTCTTCCCTCATTTTTTCTTCTTCTTCCTTCTTATTTCTTCTTACTCTTCTCTCACTTTCTCTCTCTCTCATTTTTCTCCTCTGGGTTGTCTTCTTCTTTTTCTCTCTCCTGTCTCGTGATTCTGTTCCTTCTTTATTTTTATTTTATTTCATCCCACTTCCCCTTTCAAGACGCAACCTCGTGCGATCTTGCTCTCTGCCACCCTTGTGGGTTTCTAGCTCTCCTTAGCAGTGCTTCTGCCAGTGCTCGTGCCCTTCCTTGTATTTGACTGGCTTCGGTCCTTCCTTATTTTCCCACAATACTAACCATCCTACCACTACTACTACCTTTCTTTCTTCTTTCTTACACAACTATCTGATTGAAACTCTAGAGCACATGTGCGGTGTGCGTCGTCTGGTTTGTATTTGTTGTGGAACGTTTTCGACCATCCATTGGATGCTGAGGTATGCGAAACGGTCTACGTGCAGGATGCCTCGGGTGTTGTGCGTGTGTCATTTCATCCTGTCTGGACATTATATACAATTCTTGTACTACTACTTACTCTACTATACTACACTACTACCACTACAACTATCCACCACCTCTTCCTGCCTATATATAGACCGTCCTGCTCCCTCCTCTCTGTTAGTGACTGACTTCTGTCACTATGGATCTCCAAGTCGGACCGAAACGTCGGTCGTAAGCTTCTTCTTTTATGTGCGGGGTTATATTGTGTATCTCAATGCTTTCTCTGTTTTGAAAAATAACCAAAAAGACGACTTTGGCCTAAAAAACAATGAAGTTTTGTGCCAAAAAAAAAGCATCTTGATTTTTTTTTCCGAAATTCTGCTAAAATCAATCTACCATCACGAAATAAATAATATATAATATATATATATACTCTATCTTATATATATTAAATCTGATATATATATATATTATATATATAATTATATATAATCTATATATTTATCATATATATATAAATCTTATATAATATATTATATACTTATATATATAAACTTTTCGTGATGGTCCAGATTGATTATTAGCATCAGACTATTACGGAAAAAAATCATTGCTTCTTTGGCACAAAACATCATTGCTTTTTAGGCCAAATTTCGCTTTTGGCTTATTTTCATTGTCAGGCTATAGAGTGAAGAAGCGCGGTGCAAGCCTGACTCTTCCAGCGAACACGTACCATATTCTGGCCTCTCTAAGTTCCTCAATTATAGACATGGATCATTGACTCTCCGAATTCCCCTCCCATTTACAAAAGAAAAATCAAAAACATCTGAATTCCTTTACTGTGATCGTATAAAGTGAGGCCTGCTCATCTATAGACTTTCTGCCTGCTGGGTATACCATCATGGCGACCTCCTGACATATGCTGACCGCTAATAATAAACATTTTTTTTCTATTTGCCTCTCGTGACTGTGACAATCCCAAGGACCTTCCTCCTGGATTTGAATATCAAAAAGTATGTCTGTCAGGGATGCGAAAGAAACAGAAAACTGAGATAAGAGAAGTCGAGAGAGAGAGAGAAGCAGAGTAGAGAGAGACAGAGAAAGAGAGAGAGAGTCAGAGAGAGAGAGAGACAGAGAGAGAGAGAGAGAGAGAGAGAAAGAGAGAGACCGACAACAGATAGACAACAGAATGCGAAGAGAGAGACGGGGAGGAGAAAGAGAAAGAGAAAGTAGAGAAGGCAAATGCAGATGAACCTTCCGTCTACACCGAGACTATCACAGCAGGAATAATCAATTCCTCTTCATATATTGGAAAATGATATTTAATACGAAAGATAAAAATGGATGAAGTCATGATCTTAAACCTACCGCTACTGCAATATGCTCTCTATCCCCTGCAACTACACTGTCGCCACAGTGGATTGTCTACAACTGATCCTCTTATCAAGCTATCATCGGTAGACTTGTAGACACTGCTGAAGTGGACGTGACTAACAATGATATATTTGTGATGTCCATCACCCACAGGGGAGACCTCTCCAGTTTCACACAACTCTTATATTATTTTATTATCACACTGCCGATTCCCCACCAAGGCAAGTGTGGCCCGAAAAAAAAAAACTTTCACCATCATTCACTCCATCACTGTCTTAACCCAGAAAGGGTGCTTTACTCTACAGTTTTTAAACTGCAAACATTAACACCCCTCAACTCAAACTCTAAAACAGAAATCTAACCCACATTATAGTTTAACCTATCAAGTTTATGGTTGTTATGTAATTAGAACAGCAATAACCAAGGCTATTTGTTCGAATGACTGGTACTCGAAATTATTTTTTTCTAAGAAGCTAAGCATCCTGATGGCATTGCTGCTCACTGAAAGACATTCCTCAATGAATTTTAGGTTATTTCTTCTGACTATTCTGATTAATTACTTATCATGTAAGTTAATCTCATATTTTATTTAACTACCAAAGTGTATCATTTTCAACTGCCCATTGTGACACCTATCCAGGTCCCTCTCCTGAATGCTAAGACCACTGGATCACGAATCCAACAAGTCTTCCTTTGGCGGATGACAACTAAAGTTGGCCATGACCGTGACCTCCATCGACACACCTGCAAGACACATCCCAGCGGAGATCAACCAAATCTTCAAATGGGCCACATGTCAAAACCAACCTGAAGCATCAATAACTGAGAAATTTCAACTACTCAGATATGAAAATTTTGAGGAAATTAAAAATTGTATCAAGGTATCAACAATTCCAAACCACACAATGAGCGAGAAGTGATAATGAAGATCTGAGTGATAAGGTCAGAGGATCTTCGCCTTCAAGAGACCACAATAAAGTAACTAATCCGTCATCTGCTTACGAAAATGATAGGATGGATAATAAGAACCTTCAAAGTAGGCGGATGGCAAAGCCCATATATTCTTCTCAAACTGCTTGTTCTCTCTATGGCTGAATACTGCAGAACACTAATTGCTTTCCTTCAAGGAAGGGGAGAAATTGCAGACCTTAGAGTGTACAAAAGAACTTTATGTCACACATAAGTTACGATAAGGCACCTAAATATACTGGGAACGGTGAAGAGTCCTTTTGATTTGTGGTATTTCCCCGGAATGCAGGCGAGGGAGATACAGATAATATACACTTGGAAAATCCCTAAGGGGTATTAGTGCCCAAATCTGTACAACGAAAATCACTCCTACAAAGGCAAAAGACTTTCGGCAGGAGATGCAACATTCCCCCAATGAAAAAGCAGGGCGCCACGAGTAACATAGGGGATTAAACCAATAGACAAACCCCCCTGGCGTGTCTTCAATGAAGCACTGACAAGCACCTAAAAGTAACAACAGGTTAATTAGACCCTGATCCACACACGAGCCTAGTCTCAGACCGAGCCCGCGGGGCGTTGTCCCCCCAAAAACGCTGTCGCAGGTAATGATCCAGGTATCCTCTCCACCCTCTCTCTCTCTCTCTCTCTCTCTCCTCTCTCTCGTCTCTCTCCTCCCATCTCCTCTCACAACACACCACACACAACACACACACAACACACACAACACAACACACACACTTGTGGAGGAGTCACGCGTTTGAGCTCGTGTTTTGTTGAAATTTCTGACTGTGCCATAAGGAATAGAGTGTGGGATATAGGAGTGTGCCGCATGAGAGTGCATATAAGTCACTTAAACCCCGAAAAAAGGAAATATAATGACACAGAAAGAAAATCAAAGGAAATAGTTGCTGATGTTGTAGTAGGAGGGGGGGCCGTATGGAAGGTGAACGGGTATTTGATGTGTCAGGCCTAAATATTTGCCATAATAACACAGTGGGTAATTTTGAAAGACATAAGTCGGCTCAAGACCAGGGATATAAGAGATTTGTTAGATTGTCCAGTAAAATACATGATGATGAAAAAATTAGAAGCTAAGCTAGAGAGACTATATAGTGCATACAGGAATTTAATTGAAAAATTACCGAAAGCCATCAAAACATCATCTACTGGGACAGAACAGCACCCCAACGTTACCCACTTGCGCAGCCGCAAGTAATATTTCACCTATTTGAGTTGCATGGGGTCAATAGTACATGTCTCTAGCTGGAATTTGGGGGTCACTCTCTCGACATCAATTAGAATTAGCGGCCAACATTTACTGGCCATTTAATAGAATCTAGAGTAGAGGCATATAGCGAAGCCTAGTGTCGCTCCCCGGGTCTACCTCTCGAGGCCCCGCCCCTTCCTTACCTATGGGGCGCCGAAGGGAGGGTGCCGCGGGTGAGATCAATGCAATTGATCAGTTGAGTCAAGTGATGATGAGAAGTTGAGGAGTGTGAGTATTGTGGTTTTTTGTGAGTTTAAGTGTAGGTGAAAAGTTGGGAGGGAAGACTGAAAATGACCATTGCGGAGTGAGAAGTGAGTCGCAGTTGAGAACGTTATGAGTCAAAAAGAAACGAGTGTGACCACTTACGATGGTACTCACGCAACGTCCAATCCGGCCCCGTTGCTAACCAGCTTTCTACGCTAAATCGTGGACTCCTTTACGACAAAAGAAAATGTAGATGTCACCCTGAACCCGACCACCACCACTACGACCACTGATCACAAACCACACCACGAACGACCACTACCATCACTCACCACCAGTTAACCACCCACCACCCACCACTACGACCACTGCCTACCTACCACTCACGACGACCACTATCCATCACCATCACCAAACCGAACCACTAACCACCACCACCACCCACCTATAAACTCACTCCGACCCACTTGCCACCTAATCCCACCCTACGACGTCGTACCACCACCCATCACCATTCTCACCAGTACCTCACCACCACCACCAACTCTTCACCTACGACCTCACTTGCTGCTATCACCCATTACCAACCACCGAGACACCAACAACACAATTCACCTCTAAACCATTCAGAGCTTATCTTATACCCAATTACAACAACCACCACTAACCTTTCTCCACTCCAACCGCACTTCACAAAACCACCCAATCCTACACGGACCACATCCATAACAACACCCACCCACTTCCGACCACCCCATACTACCTTACACCACAACTACCACCTTTACTACAAACCACCTACCCATATAACCCACCTAAACCCCTACTACGACCTTAACTACCATCACCTACACAAACCATACCACCTTACTCCCTATTTATTACTACGACTCTTACTCAGCTTACTACCATTAACCACTCACCTTTCTCTCTCTTATCTTTATCTGACCACTACCTCCCTCAATTTTATCCTTTTTTTTTCCTTTTTTTCCAATCTACCACCTACTACGTCTGGCTCTTAAACTATTCACCACTAACGACCACTTAACCTACACACCTAACTACGACCAATTACCACCACCACTACACACCACCATACCACCACGACGACCACTCATACCACTTTCTATACCTCTACGCACTATACCACCATTACGACTACTACCGACAAACCTACCACTTACTACCACCCCAACCACAACCATCAGTATCTGACCACTGCCAGCAGCTACCTTCACCTACTTCGACCACTACTCTACCTACCTTACCATCTACTTACATTTTATCAACCACTACCATAACTCAACTCTACCTACTACGACCTACTACCATAACCAACCACCACATACGACCTAATCACTACCTTAACCTACCACCTTTACCACGTTTGTTTTACCACTTTACTCAATAAAACCACTTCTTATTGTCACCACTACGACCACTACAATCTCATCAACCACATACTACTGATCCACTACCATACACCCTACCACCTCACTTACGACCCACACTACCTTAACCATCCACCAGCTACGACCACAACCACCACCACCAATGATACGACCACTACCACCACCACCTACTACGACCAACTACCACCACACACCACTACACCACTACTATATGAGCCACCACCACTAGGGCCACGACCACCACCACTACGGCCAACTACACCACCACCACTACGATCACTATCTCACCTTATCTACGACCACTACCACCACTACGTACCAATTTTCACCACCTACTACGTACCACTACCACTCTACGACGACCACAACCACGACTACCACCACCACCACCACCATTTATCTGTCGACTACCACTACCACCACTACGACCACTATCCACTTCACTACGTACCGCTACCTACTCTACCTAAAACGTCCAACTACCAACCAACCCACACGACCACTACCTACACCTCCCACCTACTACAACGACGCCGACAACAACCACTACTACTACTACACCACCACCCACCCCTACACTACGACCACTACCACCCCATCACTCACTTACTACCTACACCACCACCAACCACACGCCCACTACCACCACCACCACTACGATAACTACAACCAACACTACTGCCAAAACTGGGGAATACTTATTTGATCAGGCTTCAAATTTTGCCCCAGAGGTGCTTCCTAACACAGGGTTGGAATATCTGCACCCGGAGGCAAAAGCCCACACTTTACATTTTTTTCCATAATTGATATTTCTAAATTATATTCAGTAACACTCTGGAGTCGATGTGTTCAGTCCATCAATCTTGTCAAATGTACACCGGCATTGGTCTCGTATACGTGGCTTTTATATACTGTAGTGAGTGACGGTGATGCAATGAGATCGGGGTCATAAGTGGACCTCCACTTAGTCGATAGTAGGTCATCGTCCAAAAAGGTTGAACAAGTGTTGAAAATCTCCTTGTAACAAGAAGACCCCCAGTGATCTGCCCTGTCTGACAAGTTTGTGATGAATGTTTTGAAAACACCGACAAGTTAAAGATGAAGACACTTTATTTGTCACATATGGAGCATCTATTATTCATGGAAACTTTCGCGCACACATGCTCATCATCCCAATACAAAAGACAGAGAAGGCGTAAGAGAGAGAGAAACATTGGTGAAATCAGTCCCTCACCCTGGAGACCGGATGTGTTTCAGTCTCCAGCAATCTTGTATGAATCTGTAACAGCATAGGGCCGTAGCGCTGTGGCTTATATATTAGCGTGAGTGACGTGAAGCAGAGGAGGCGGGTCTAGTGGTACCATCCACTAGTCGAAGTAGGTCTTCGACCAAAGGTAACTATAGTGTTGAAGAATTCTTATGTAACAAGACTCCATGAAGCTGCCTGTGTCACCTTCACTGACATAATAAGCCGAACGTCATACGGCCCTATGCTGTACAATTCACAAGATTGATATGGTCGCTGAACACATCGACTCCAGTTTGAGGCCTGATTACCTTCATTCTCTATCTCCTCTCCTTACACTTCCTCTTTGTATTGATGATGAAGATGCCACTGTGTGGCGAAACGTTTTCCTGATTTAAAGAATTCCCATATGCTGCATAAGTGTCTGTCTCACTCTCAACTTGTCGTTTTTCAAACCAGCCACACAACTCAACCACGGCAGCATCATGGGGTCTTGTTACAAAGAATTCTTCAACACTTTGTTTCAACCGGTTTGGACGAAGACTCTACATTTCGACTATGCGATGGTACCACTAAGACCCCCTCCTCCATCTTGCTTCACGTCACCTCACTACAGTATATAAGCCACGTCTACGCCCCTATTGTCTGTACATTCTACCAAGATAATGGACTGAGCTCACTCGACCCAGGTTGACGGACTGATAACCTCGTTCCTCCTCCTCTCCTTACGGCCTTCCTCTTGTGTTTATTGGACTGATGAAGCCACTAGTGTGGCGAAACGTTTCACCCAGAATAAGATTCTGCCATATGCTGCATTAAGTGTCTCAATCTCAACTTGTCGTTTTCATCACCATTCCATCACAACTGTCAAAAACGGCAGCATCATGGGTCTTGTTCTTATCAAAGAATTCTTCCTCTCGCACTTGGTTCATCAACCTTTTGGACGAAGACCTTACTACGACTAGTGATTAACTCACTATAGACCCCGCCTCCATCTGCTTTCACGTCACCTCACAACAGTATATTATAAGCCCACTCTACCGGCCCTATGCTGTTCATTCTACCAATTGATGGACTGAACACATCCGATCCAGGTTGAGGGGACTGAATTACCAGTCATTCTCCTCCTCTCCTTTCCGTCTCTTTCCCTCTTTGTATTTTGGACTGATGAAGCCACTTTGTATGTGGCGAAACTTTTCTCTTGAATAAAGCTTCTCCTATATGCGATCCTAAGTTTCTACCATCTTCAATCTGTCGTAGTTCTTTTTTTTTTTCTCAGCCATTCTGACGCACATCCCTTCTGACCAGAAGGAACCTCAAACAAGGAGACTAATATCGAATCCTCTCTGTTTTCCCTCCGGTCTAATCGCTACGAATCTTCCATCTTCCTGCCCTCAATTCTTCTTCTCTAATGGGTTGCAACACAAAGATACTTACATGATCTCTAATAGCATCTTCTACATTCTGGCGTTCCCATATTTCATATAAACTTGTGGATATCAGGATCGCATGAACAAATCACCTCACCCATGTCTATAGAAACCTCTATCTAGTTTACACACCCCAGGGCACATGGGTTTAGAACTCATCGCTTTCCTGTCTGTCCAGCTATCTGGATCACTACGATCAAGGTCCTTAAATGCATCTTGAAGAACAGACTAAAAATAAAATCTTAGAGATGTAATCTATACATGACCTTTGGCAAAAAAGTCCTTCTCGACAATTGTTGATCATGGGCGTAATATAGCCACGAAAATGCCGCTAATGAAATAACAGAAAAGTCCGATGTGTTCGAGATGGATCTATAATGTTCCCTCACTAACTAAACACAGAGAGAATCGTCAACTTGGAGTAAAAGTTCCGAGCTGAATGCTACGGTAGATCTAGCTCTGTTCCACAAGGCACAGTACTACTTCCCATGCTTGTTCCTCATTTTTCCTCTTCAAATCCGACATAGACAGTAGATGTCAGCCACAGCACCGGGTGTCTTCCTTAGGCAGATTGAATCAAATACCCGTAATCTGTCAGTGAACAGTGGAGCTCCACTATTTGCATGACACTGCATAGGGCTCCAGCGGACATCAACTCTAAATCCTTTCAGTGGGATGCAGAAAACAATATGTTAAGTTCCTAACTGATGAAGTAAATTTCAATTACTCACCAGATATGGTAAACATGAGAAAGATTAAATCTTTCATCAAGTACAAAACAAAATTCGCCACGAAATAGAGCGAACTACACCAACGTCAAAGACCTGGTAGTGATTATGTCGGAGGATCTCACCTTCAAGGACCATATTAACATTGAATCATCGCATCTGCTAGAAAAATGACCAGATGGATAATGAGAACCTTATTCAATAACTAGGGAGGTCCAACCCATGCTTACACTCTTTCAGGTCATTTTGTACTATCGGAGGCAGGAGAAATATTCGCTGCTTTCTCTAACAGCTACCTTTTCTCTTTAGGCAGGATGAATATTGTCCGACCTCAGAAATTCTTGATTAAGTTCGAATTTCACGGCTGCGCATTACGAACGTAGAGAAAAACCTAATTAACCTCCAATTACGTTGGGAGCGCTTGAGATGTTTCTTCTTTCTACACCTGTCTTTTTCTTCCTGGAACCAGTAGGGAAGTACTGACATGATTTTATACCCTTTATTATAATATATCTTTACTATTTCCTGGAAAATTCTCTAGAGGACTAGTGTAGCCGAGATTGTTTTCTGACTAGTTTTTTTTAACAAAGATTGCTACTTTCACTGTCTTACGAAAGCAAAAGTATTCTTTGGGTTTGGTCAAGACGGATGCATTTCGTTACCATTCTTCCCTTCCAATAGATAAAGCAGGGGTTCCACTTAGCTACGTAAGAGACTCATACAATAAAGTGTCAGTGGGACCCGAGACTGTCTTTCTCTATCTGCTCATCCTTTAATCACTACATAAAGGGGCTATTTCTACCAACAGACCCCTCTCCTGTGCAAGTGTCTTCAAGCTGTAGCACTGAGGAACAAGCACCTAAAGTCATTCTTCCGGATACACTCGGGCAGTGGCCGTACGTTGGTTTTTGCGTGCATAGTCCAGCAGCTAACAGCCAGGTTGATTATCATCGCTGATCCACCGCTGGAGGCCTGGTCACAGACCGGGCCGCGGGGCGTTCAGAACCCTGCGAAACTCTCTCCAGTAAATCTTCCAGATGGAGGGCATTATTGGTTCAGGTTTTTTTTCAAGAGATTCAACGGGAGACAAACAAGTACTTACTTTTTCTTTTAACATCTTCTATCCACAAGTTTAAGTTATTAGGTCGTTAAATTTAAACTATTTAGATATCTTAATGTTTTTAATTTTAAGGACCTTAAGGAAAGTCATTGGTTTTGAAATAGGGTTAGTTTGTATGATAGACAGTTCTCTCCAGTTGGGTTATTGATGGTCTAAGACTTTTGGGAGGTTTGTTTCACATTTATGGGTTGATTTAAATTACATAGATTGGGATGGGTTAATTTTGATGTCTGGGAAACTTTTGCACATTTTCAGAGCTTATTTCTTTGTTTGTAGTCAATGAAAATTGGGTAGGTCAATTATTTTTTGTTATGGTATATATTGTAATAGGCTGAACCTGCTCTATTTAATGGGCCAACAGTCCTCTGCTGACATAGGTGTTTTTCCTTATTCTCTTTTCTTAGTTTCTTATGATATAGGTAAATGCACGGTTTGGTATAGTGTTTGTTGGATGAGTGATTACAAAACCTCCCTGATTAACAGTTATTTCATTCTCATGCAAAAACTTTTGTGTAGTTTTAAACAATTAGGTTAGATAAATACACTAGTGTGTGTGGGACGTTATTGTGAGTTAGGGTACGACTACTAGCTTGTGCTTGCGGGGCGTGCAAGTGCTCCTATCCATGAGTGGTAGGTGACCAGTGCTGGGTGGTCATATGGCCTAATTCACGGAGGGGGTGAAGGGTTTCATTGGGTTGTAATTCCCGAGGTGGGAGCATTTTGGACCACTCCTGCCTGGGTCAGTTTAGCCTGTTGAAGTGTCTTCCTTTCTTTCTTATGTCTTTTTACTGTCGTCTTTTTTTCCCCCTCTTTTTTCTTTTCCCTGGTATAACAATTGAAGTATTTACTGATTCCACATCTCTTGTTTTTTTTTTCTCTGCTGTCTACTTTCAAATTGGTCACTCCGTTTCTTCTTCCCCCCGCACTAAACATCAACGAAAAATTCTTACTAATCATTGTAATTTTTAAGAATATTAAAGAGATCATTTAAATCTGAACTATGTATTTTACAGAAATTATCCTCTCCCAAAATACATTAAGTTTTCTTAGGTAGGGAAATGACTATAAATTAAGGATGTGCCAATAAGTAGATTTTTACAATATCATTATTCAATTAATTAGTAATAAATTAACAACATCGCACATACCGTGACTGGACGTACACAAATAAACCCCTGCACATTAAAGTACAGAAGCTTTACTCTGACGAGTTTTCGTTCTCCGACGACTAGACCGTTTGACAAAGTCTCACAAGCCACACCTAACCGAGAGAGCTAGAGACGGCTATATTCAAAGGCAGGAAGAGGTTGATAGTCTGTATAGTAGTTAAGTAGTAGTATATATAGTAGTAGTAGTAACAAAGCATTGTTATATAACACTCGATCAGGATGAATATGACAACACCACAAACACCCTTGCCTTTCCTCTACCGTAACGTTTCGCCAGCCATTTCCAGCCACTGGGATGGCGAAATCGTCCACAACAAAGACAACCAGTTTACTGTCCGCACCTGTTCTAACTTCATCAGTAGTTTTGTAGTATGAAGAAATGAGGTAGAGTAAGTGGTATGTAGAAGTAGAAATAAGGAAGACGAGCCAGTCAAATACAAAGTAAGGTTGGGAGCATCTGCAAGAGAGGCTAGAACCCCCAAGGGAAGCAAGCGCACCGAGGTGCCGGTGAAAGGGGAAGTGTGAAATAAAATAAAATAAAGACTCGGAACAGAAACACGAGACAGGAAGAGAGAATGACAACCCACAGAGAGAAAAGGAGAGAGAAAGGGGAATGAGGGAAGAAGAGAAAAAGAAGAAGAGAAGAAAAATGAGGATTTCAGGTTAAGTCACGGTGTTCTGAAGTTTGGAGCATTTTACAATTGTATGGGTAGAAGGAAGGCTACTACAGAGATCGAACCTAGGCTAAGGTTCCTACAAGGAAAGTTTTGATTGATAAGTAGAGGATTTCAACTAAACGGTCGACTGTCTATTTGTCGCGTTGGAAAGTTAGGGGAGAAGTTAGCAGAGACCTTTCAATAGTAGATTGCTATGACTCTGAACTGACAAGAAAAGAGCATTGATAGTGTCGGTCAAGCCTAACACTCTATTTTTAGTGCTCCGCCTACGTTTTTCTGAGTCAGAAAGAGATGCGACGCCTGAGATTCTCCAATACGTATTGAAAAGGACAGGATGGAGCAATCAAATAGAGTATACACCAGGAACATCTGTAGAGGGATGAGAGGGTATGAACGAGTCATTAGTGCAAAGTGTTAGTCGGCGGAAGGTAACTTTGATGTCTAAGGGACGGAGAGATTTGTTGAGATTAGAAATAGACCGGTAAATGTAGGGAAGGCTCTCCCACAGGATCTCTGTAACTTCTCTCTACCTTATTGTCCTTTGACACTTAGCTCGCCTGAATCGCAAATTCCTTCTTCCAAAATACTAAAATAAAACTTCACAACGTCTCATCTCAGCTAGCCTTGGTCTAAATTCTCCCCGCACTGGAACCTTTGTGTTAACCAATCGTCTTCTTGATTCACACACTCTCAGTATGAGCGTGAACATTTGGTTTTGGTCTTTATCCCTTTTGTGCCACTTCGCCTACTTCCTCGCGCTGGTATTTCCTGATACTCTTTTGATTCCTTCGTCAATCTCGCTTTCCGTAATCTTCCTGACTTCGTCCACTTTCTGGGGCTCCTCCTTCCTGCTCGTGTTAGTCTGTTCTCCAAGAATCACCATACCTTTCCCACGTCCGTTTACTCTACAACTTCCCTTATTCCTCTTAAATCTAATCTACAACATGTCATACAATCTTCTGACAAAGGGTAATTCGTAAGTTTAGCTCTGATCGCGAGGATACCTCCGTAAAGCTGAGTCTGCTCTCTCTACACAAGCACCTACACTCCTCTCGTTTCCAACCCTCTTGAATCGCATCAAGAGAACTTTCAACAAAAAACTAGACTTCTCTCCTATAACCCTCTGTCCTCCAGACTTTGACCATGTTTCAACAATCGTTTCGTGTTCCAACTGTCCCTTCTCCTTTTTATTTTCTCTTTACTTTTTTCTCTCTCTCTTCTACCTTCTCTCTTCTTTCTCCTCTATTTCTATGGCTTCCCAAAACGCATAAACCAGATATTCCTCTTCGTCCTCTATAATCATATTCTCTCCAGAGGTACTCTGTCCTCTTATTCTCTTGCTTCCTTTTTTCTCATGGCTGGCCACTAACCCCTCCTCTTTTTTTCTCTACTTCTACTGGTTACTTTTTCTCACTTCTCTCACCTTTCTCTTTCTTGGTAACTTTTTCTCCTGCCCACCACCGACCCTCTCCAATCTAGACTTCATTGTAAACGGATCGCTCTCTCCCAATCCTTTGTAAGGATGCTTATTCTTGACGATTGAGTTGTTTGTTTCCCTCTTCAAAAAAAACCTCTTCATCACACAATGTCCCTCTTAATCAATTCTCCTTGATATTTCCTTAGAGAGAATACGTAATTAAAGGTCCCTGATAGGTTTTTCCTTATCTTTTCTTTCATCATTCTAAATCTCCCTACTCTTCCCTTATTCCTCCATCTTTTATTTTCTTTTAAGATGTCTTTTTCTGATCTGATATCCGCCTCTGTTTAGGACTCTAACTCCTTTCTATCATTTTTTTTTTTTTTCCTCTTCCTTCCATAAGGAAGGGAAATAAATATATTATTCCCAAACCTCGGTGTCGCTATATGTGGGATGATGTGTTGTGGGCTCCCCTCCTCCTTCCTCTCTCCTCCTTCCTTGCTAATCTTTACAGGAATACCTTTCGATAGAACTGTTCTTCTTTCTTCTTCCTACCCTATCGATTCATACCTTTCACTCTTGGCTTCCGAGCTAGTGATGACATCTCTTGCTCTGTCTTGTGCCACATGACTCCAGTCTCTTCCAACCTTTTTTTCTTGAAGCTCTTATATTAACAATCTTTCTGCCTCCTTTTTTCCATTATTAATCTTTTTCATATACAAGCTGATGGGTAATTTCTATATCCTTTACTTTTTTTTTTCTCATTATTTTTCTTAAATTTCCTATACTTTCTTAACTTTAATTCTCATATTCCCATTCCTTGCTGTCCCAAGACCACACTTTCGTCTTTCGCTCAAGATATCGTCTGGTTTTTTTTTTTATTATTTTTTTTTTTTCCTTTTTCCCGTTTTAAACACCGTAAACCCTATTGCCAACAGTGGCATACATTCACTTAACTTTTTTTTTTTTCTTCTTACTCTTTTTCCCTATCTGGATCATGGTCAACAATGCTTTTTTTTTCCTTTTTTCCCTCCCTTCAAAAGAAAAGAAAATGTGTTTCTTTTAATCTCCCTTATCTATCCTTCCCTTCTCTCTCTTACTATATCCTCTATCTTTATTCTTATCTCGACTTCTTCCACCCCCTCTTTTCCCCCCCTTTCTTTTTTCCCTTTTCCCCTTTCTTTTCTTTTTCCCTTTCCCTCTCTTTTTTTTTTATCTCTCTTCTTTTCTTTATCCTGCCCTCTTTTTTTTCCCCCTTCCTCCTTTCTCCCTCGTTGCCCCCCTCTCCGCATTCTGGTGTGATTCTCTCTTTTCTGTGATTCTCTCTAGTTTCTTATCAGTTCCCATCCAAGAGCAGAAATTTCCATTCCAACTTCTTATAAAAAATTCGTTTTTTCCTTCTCTCCCCGTCCTTATGCTTAACCCTTTTCTCCATTTTTCTCTTAGACAGCTGGCTCCTCTACATCTCCACGTCTAAACGCTCAATTTCTTCTCTCTTCACACTCTCTACTCATGGTCACTCTTTTCTATCCTCTGCCTTCCCTACATTTTTTTCCGGTCTTTTTCTTTCTAATCTCAACAATTCTTCTTCCCCGCCCTTAGACTTCAAGTCTTACCTTCCTTCCTTCCCCAGACTAACACTCTTTTCACTCTTTCGCCTCTTAATCTCGTTTTCATCATTAACCCTTCTCCTCTTCTCTTAGTTACCTTCTCTATCCCTTGTATTTTTTGGTTTTGATTTACCTCTTCCTCCTCTATCTTCTTCTTTTTTAACCTCTCTCCTTTCCTTCTCCTCTCTCTCACTTACCTCCACCCTTCTAACAGAAGTTCCTTCAGGGTGTCCTACTTCTATATCCTCTCTTTTTTCTGTCTTTATTCTTATTTTTTATTTCAATCTTCATGCTCCATTTTTTATTCTCTTTTTCTCTTGCTTTCCTTACCTAGTCTCTTTCTCTCCTGTCCCCTTCTTTTTTTCAATACTTACTATGTAAAACTGGTTTCGATCTCTTTTTATCTTCCTTCTTCTTTTTCGTACAGAGCCTTAGGGAGTCTACAAATAAATAAGTGTAATGGCCTTTGCCCCGACTTATTCTTAACTATACACAACAATATGCTCTTTTCTGTCACGTGTCTAGAATCATTCAGCCATATTTTCCAATTTGTACTTGGTTTCCTATTTCTTTATTTTTTTTCTCATTTTTTTTAATCTTTTTCTTTTTTCTTCTGCTTATAATACTGTCTTTTTTCCCTCTCCCTCTCCCCTACTTTTTCCAACTTTTTCGTAAACAGTTCGGCCTCGTCTTCATAAGGAGAGGTTGAATTTATCTCCCTACTATCTTTCTTCCCCTTTTCTAATAATTTATATCATACAACTTTTTCCTCTTTAACTTTTTTTCCGAACTTTTTAATAACTTTTTTATATAACTTATGTCCTTTTCCCCTTTTCATTCCATCCTCTTTTTTTTTATTTCCCCTTTTTTCTTTTTTACATTTTCTTCATTTAAAAAAATCAACTTTTTTTATTTCCATGTAAATGGAAAAACCTTCTTAGCCACTTGTTCTACTGTCCCCTCCCTGGCTTTTTTCGGTCGTCTCTGAAGTATTTTGCCTTTCTATCCCTTCACTCTCTCTCTCCTCATTTCTTCTTCTCCCTCTTTTTGCTTCCCTAACTTACATTTGTATAAAAATGCTTCCATCACTTCAAGAAACTCACAAACTTTTATTATTAAATAGCATAACAAAAACATAAATCATCACAACTCTTGTTATCCTACGTAAAAAACTTTCAAAACAATACCTTAAAATCACACACCAATTATCAACTTTAATAAATCACAACTAGAACAGATTACCTTATTCTAATATACTAAATAATCATCATATTATATTACATTTATAATCTCCGTGACTCTTAACCTGAATCCTCTTCCCTCATTTTTTCTTCTTCTTCCTTCTTATTTCTTCTTACTCTTCTCTCACTTTCTCTCTCTCTCATTTTTCTCCTCTGGGTTGTCTTCTTCTTTTTCTCTCTCCTGTCTCGTGTTTCTGTTCCTTCTTTATTTTATTTATTTCACCACTTCCCCTTTCACGCACCTCGGTGCGCTTGCTCTCCCTCTGTGGGTTTCTAGCTCTCTTGCAGTGCTCCCTTCCCTTTTTATTTGAATGGCTCGTCTTCCTTATTTCCCACTTCTACCACTACCCCTACTACTACCTCTTCTTCTTCTACTACAACTATGATGGGAAAATTTGACACATGTGCGGCGTTGGTTGTCTTTGTTGTGGACGTTTCGCCATCCAGTGGTGGGCTGGATGGCGAAACGTCTACGGTGAGGATGCCCGGGTGTTGTGCGTGTGCATTCATCCTGTCGGTATTATATTTCAATTCTTGTACTACTACTACTACTTACTATACTACCATTTCTACTACCTCCCCTCTTCTGCTATATATAGCCGTCCGCTCCTCCTCTGTTAGTGTGACTTTGTCAATGGTCCAAGTCGGACCGAAACGTCGTCGGGAAGCTTCTGTCTTTTATGTGCGGGTTATTTGTGTATCAATTAAAGTTGTTGAAAATAAGCCAAAAAGACGAATTTGGCCTAAAAAGCAATGAAGTTTTGTGCCAAAAAAGCAATGATTTTTTTTCCGTAATTCTGCTAAAATCAATTGACCATCACGAAAAGTATAATATTTTATTATATTTATATATATATTTATATATAATATTTTATATATATATATATATTTTATATATATATATATATATATTATATATATATTTATATATATTTATATATATATTATATATATATATATATACTTTTCGTGATGGTCAGATTGATTTTAGCAGGGAAATTTCGGAAAAAAAAACATTGCTTCTTTGGCACAAAATTCATTTGCTTTTTAGGCCAAAATTTGTCTTTTTGGT
>NC_069445.1:36794677-36817159 GCF_026875155.1 Cherax quadricarinatus | reverse complement strand
CCCAGTGAATTTGCCCTCTTGCTTCACCTGACGTTACTATTAAGGCCAGATTCTTTTTTTCGCTCAAATCTCCCACGATATGGTGCTGTTCCCCTACCCCTAGGTTGAGGACTGATTCCTCATCTTCTGTACATAGTTCTACTGTCTTCAAGTTATGTCCTGGAATTTTTATTTGATAAAGCCACTGGAGGGCGAAACGTCTACAATAAGGATACCAGATGTTGCACATGTGTCTTACTCTCATCTTGTCGGTATTATATACCATTCGTACACAACGAGGATGACAAAGTTGATCCCATGTATCAGAAACACTCCCTATGAGGATAGACTAAGTGGGCCCTGAATCTGCACTCTCTAGAAAGACGTAGAATTAGGGGGGATATGATTGAGGTGTATAAATGGAAGACAGAATAAATAAAGGGGATTGTAAAATAGTGTGCTGAAAATATCTAGCCTAGACAGGACTCGCAGCAATGGTTTTAAGTTGGAAAAATTCAGATTCAGGAAGGATATAGGAAAGTACTGGTTTGGTAATAGAGTTGTGGATGAGTGGAACAAACTCCCGAGTACAGTTATAGAGGCCAGAACGTTGTGTAGCTTTAAAAATAGGTTGCAGTGTCTGACAGTGGTGACGTGTACTTAGCCCAGTGGTGACGTGTACTTAGCTCCAGTGGTGACGTGTACTTAGCTCCAGTGGTGACGTGTACTTAGCTTCAGTGGTGACGTGTACTTAGCTCTGTGAAGACCTGTTTGTGTGCTCTCTGTGAATCTGTACCAGGATGCCCTCTCTTGAGCAACTTTACTAGCAGTGAGAGAGGAGCTCAGAGTTGCTAAGATGGAGATACGGCGATTAACGGAGGAGAACAAGAGGATTCGTAGTAATCCTTCTGTTGTGAGTCCCCAGGTTAAGAGGGGAGCTTGGTCAGTGGCCGGGCAACATGGAACCAAGCTGATGATCAAGAAAACGGTTGGAGAGGCGGAAACAACGAGAAACCAGAAGATTACGTGGAAACTTCCAACTCATTCTCGGTGCTACCTGACGAATGTGAGTGTTCTGCTGGGAATGCCACAACGAGCACCAAAGAAGCATTGGCAGACGTGAGTAAGACATCCCTAGAAACCCCAACGAAGACCATCGAGAACGTCTTGACGAATTCTACAAGTGTGTAATGCTACCTGGCGAATGTGAGTCGACTACTTCGGAGCATCACTACGGACGACGCCAAGGAAGGTAAAAACATTGTTGTTGTTGGGGGATAGCAGATTAGGTAACATGGATAGGGCATTCTGTTGAAGGATAGGAGTAGGAGGCAGAGAGTATGTTTTCCTGGGGCTGGGATGAAGGATATTGTTAGCCGTCTGGATGACATCATGAGAGGTAATGGGAGCATCCTATTATCTGTCTCAGTGCTGGAGGCAACGATGTTGGCAGACGTAGGAGTGAGGACCTGATTAGCAGGTAAGGGCAGCAATAGAGATAATTAGGAAGAAGGGTGCAAACCTGTCATATGTGGCATTTTTTCCAAGGAGAGGAGTTGGAAATGAATGGTTTTTCCAGAGCAATTGGTGTCAATTGCTGGCTGGACAAGTACTGTAAGGAAAATGCGGTAACATTCATTGACCCAAATGGGACTTCTTCTATGGCAGAAATGACATGTATGCCAGGGATGGGGTTCACTTATCTAGGTGTGGGGTGGGAGCACTGGGCCAACGCAGTGGAGGGAGCTGTTAGGTCTTAAAATAGGAATAGTTAGTGGTATGGGTTTTGGCGGGAAAAAATGTGAAGTCGCAGGGTTAGTAACAGAGTACTAGGAGAACTAGTAATAGGCAAAATGAGGTGGATATTGGAAAGCCAGTGGCACTAATTGACAAGGAACAGTAATAAGTTTAGTGGAATAACAGAAAGGAGCAGGAAGGGGTAAAGAGAGTGGAGGGTCATTAAAAATTTATTACAAAAAATAGTCGCGTGCTAGGAATAAGAGGGACGAGTTGAGACTAGTTGCTAGTGCATGTAACATAGATGTATTTGCCATTACTGAGACGTGGTTTAATTCAAAAAGTCGGGACATGCCTGCAGAATGTCACATTCAGGGTTTTTAAATTATTCCAAGTAGATAGAAGTATCGGGAAAGGGGGTGGGGTGGCATTGTATGTCCGAGATCGCTTGAACTGTTGCATAAAAAACGGGATTAAGTCTGAAGAAACAACATACAGAGTCTTTTTGGATAGAATTTTCAGAGGGCATGAAAAATTATTTTAGGTGTGTTTATACCGTCCCCCAAAAATTTAGATGGGGACCAAGGAGACTACTATGGGGGGAAAAATTGTTAGGGCCACAAGGCACGATATGTAGAAATTCTAGGAGACTTTAACTTTAGTCATATTGATGGAATTTCTTGACTGGGAATTTAGAATCATACATTTCTAGAAGTAAGTTCAGGATTGTTTTTTGAAGCAGTTTTGTGACAGAACCTACAAGGAGAAATAACCTGTTTGACTTAGTTCTGGCAAACAATGAATCTCTTTTTAAAATAATTTAGAAGTTTCAGAGGAACTGGGTGCTAGCGACCACAAATCAATTACATTTAGAATTGAATGGAAGTATGATTGTAGGGATAACTCGTAGCAGTCTCCAGATTTTCGCTTAGCAGATTACGATGGGCTTAGAGAACACTTATAAATCTGTTGACTGGGGTAACGAAGAGAGCTATCAATATGACAGTTTTCTAAAACACAATACATGCTGCTCAAAGAACGTTTATCCCTTATAAGGAAATTAGTTTCAAATAAAAAATGACCCAAAAATGGATGAATAATAGGCTGAAATATCTACTAGGGCATAAGAAAGGAATTTATAGGCGTATCAAAAGAGGCGAGGGTCATCTTATGAATCAGTATATTGACATTAAGAGGGACATTAAAAAGGGGATAAGAAAAGCTAAAAGGGACTATGAAATTAAAGTTGCTGGGGTTTTCTAAAACTAACCCAAAAGTTTTTTTCCAGGTCTATGAACAAAAGTCAGAGATAAAAATAGGTCCCTTAAAAATAACTATGGGCATTTTAAACTGACAAAGAGAATGAAATGTGCTCGATTTTAAATAATTATTTTCTCTCGGTTTTTACACAGGAAGACACTAATAATATTCCGGTAATTAATTTTTATAGTGGATCAGAAGAAGTAAATTATGTAACATCACAGTCACTAGTAAAATGGTTGTGAAGCAGATAGACAGACTGAAGCAAAATAAGTCACCGGGTCCTGATGAGGTTTTTTCAAGGGTTCTTAAGGAATGCAAAATTGGAAGTCTGTAAACCCAAATTAACTAATATTTTTAATTTATCTCTTAAAAAACAGGTGTATGTCTGATTTTGTGGAAGAGGGCTAATGTAATTCCTATTTTTAAAACAGGGGACAAGTCGTTACCGTCAAATTACGCCCAATAACCCTGACCTCAATTGTAGGCAAGTTGCTTGAGTCAATTATAGCTGAGGTTAAAAGAAGCCATCTCGATAAGCATAGCTTGATTAATGATACTCAGCATGGATTCAAAAGAGGCCGGTCTTGTATAACTAATTTATTAACTTTCTTCAGTAAAGCTTTGAGGCTGTTGACCACGATTAAGAATTTGATTTTGTTTACTTAGATTTAGTAAGGCATTTGATAGAGTTCCGCACCAAAAAACTGTTAAAGAAAGTAGCAGCTCATGGCATTGGGGGAAGGGTGCTCTCGTGGATCGAGTCATGGCTCACAGACAGGAAGCAGAGAGGGGCCTTTAAATGGGGTTAAATCCGAGTGGGGATCAGTAACAAGTGGCTTTTCCACAGGGATCAGTCTTGGGCCCGTTGTTGTTTATAATATATATCAATGATCTTGATGAAGGAATTGCTAGTGATATGAGCAAATTCGCCGATGACACGAAGATGGTAGGATAAGTGATTCAAACTAGATGTTAGGGAACTTCAGGAGGTTTAGACAAACTCTACTCTTGGTCAGAAAAGGGGCAGATGCATTCAATGTAGATAAAGCAAGGTTCTGAAGCTCGGGAGTGTCCATAACCCTAGCACTTATAATTAAATAATGTAGAACTTAGCCATACAGATTGCGAAAAGGACTTGGAGGTTATGGTAAGCAGAAACCCTTTTAAACCAAGACAGCAATGCCTAATTTGTACGTAATAAGGCGAATAGATTACTGGGATTTATATCAAGAAGTGTAAGCAACAGAAGTCCAGAGGTCATACTGCAGCTTTATACATCATTAGTAAGGCCTCACCTAGATTATGCAGCTCAATTCTGGTCTCCATATTACAGAATGGACATAAATTCCTTAGAAAACATTCAGCGTAGGAGGGACTAAATTAATACATAGCATTAGAATTCTTCCTTATGAAGAAAGATTGAAGACTTAAGTTACATTCACTTGTTAGACGAAGAATGAGGGGAGACCTGATCGAAGTGTATAAAGTGGAAGATAGGTATTAATAAAGGGGATATTAACAAGGTCTTGAGGATATCTCTCCAAGAGAGAAACCCGCAGTAAATGGATTTAAATTAGATAAGTTTAGATTTAGAAAGGACATAGGAAAGTATTGGTTTGGAAATAGGGTAGTTGATGAGTGGAACAGTCTACCTATTTGGGGTTTATTGAGGCTGACTTTGGGTAGTTTCAAATTTAGGTTGGAAAAGTACATGATGGAGGGGTTGGATTTGAGAGGGATTTGCACATCGGAGCTTGTTTCTTGGGTGGCATTGAAAATTGGGTTGGTCAAATGTTTGTTAGGGGGATGAATTGTAAGGACTTGCCTAGTATGGACCAACAGGCCTGCTGCAGTGTTCTTCCTTTCTTATTTTTCTTATTTTCTTTGATGTGGATGTGGGGGTTGTGATTTGGACCTGATAGCTTGAGCTACCAGGTCGGTTGCCGTGTTCCTCCCTTAAAGTCATGTGACCTGACCTACTAGGTTGGATGCATTGGCTTAAGCCGGGTAGGAGACTGGCCCTGCCTCGCAGGGGGCCAGTAGGCCTTCTGCAGTGTTCCTTCGTTCTTATGTTCTTATGTTTACTGAGAACATCATCGCCCCCAATTAGGGAGATATCTTATATAACAATCTAATGTAAAAATTATGCTATATTTACTATGGCTGGACACCACCTGTAAGAAGCCATTGTCACGTAATTCTATAAACTGGCCAGAAAATTATTGCCTTCATTGTCGCATAGACATCCGTTGTGCAATCGCAAAAAAAAAAAAAAAAAAAAAAGAAGCAATTGCAACTTGTATAATTACTACCAATTCAGAGTCATGTATTTATATATCTGTTATATCTATGTGACTCTGATGGGTTAGTATTATACCCCTTTAACAATATCTTATTATTTCACATACACCTTTTAAATTACACCAAAGTGGTTGGGCCACTTACCTTTTATATCCTACCTCTCTCCCCCCTCCCACCCTTTTCCAATATTTCTATCCTTACCCATCCTTCTTCCTTACCCATCTCACCAAAGCTCTGGTCTGGACAAGAACAAGAACAAGAATCTTCTAATAATGACTGAATTATTTTGTTCAGACACAACAGCAGTAGTTTAGCTTCTTCCAGTCAGCACTTCTGCTACTTGATTGTACCAGTGGCAGTGAATTATTTTATTCAAACACAACAGCAATAGTCTGGCTTAGTAAACGACTGTCAATGTATAAACAGAGTACTGAACAGTAGTTCATCACGACTTTCCTTGGGTTGAAGTGGTATCGCTACCCCATAATTGTGACCAGTCAGTGGAACGCCAACGCACATGCTCGCGGGTGTGAAAGAGAGGGTAATGGTGTATTAGGTCAAGGGTGAGGGAGCAGAGGAACTCTGCCTCCTCGTAAAAGGTCAGAGTTTGCTCATGAATAACTTGGTTTGGGAAGGGGGGAGGGGAGAGGTTCAGATACGAAGGGAAGCGGATGGGGAATGGGGGAAAGAGAGACAGGTGGTAGGCGGGCTGCAGGTCAGAGCGTAGGACGCTACAGAATATTGAGATCACCACCTGAGTTCAAGTGTCATGTGTTAGGTCAAAAAAGCAGGTCATCCGATTCTGTGTGGGAGTGCTATCTACACAGATTTTTTTTAATTTGAGGCCAGAGGTCGTGTTATAGGTCATATTTTATGTCAGGTTAAACTGCCTCACAAAAATATCCTCCACTTAATCATTCAGTAATGATGTCAGAGGTCAATTCTAGGCACAGAAAATCACAACAAATGTCAGTGCTAGTCAGGGGTCACGCACCCACCTAACTCAGGTCAGAGGTCAAGCCAGACTTGCAGTAGATGTCATGAATCTACTGTTGACCTACGTCTGGTTGGGTTAAGGATTTCGTTTCACTCTTACATAGTGCAGCCTCTCCTCGCTTTACTACGTTAGTTTCTCAACGTTTCCTTTGTCATATACTGTTTTATTTTTAAGCCAGGTTAAGTTATTAGTCAAAACTTTACAAAGACAAAATGTAAATAATAGAAAATCACTCTTGTACGAAGACAAGGAATCAGTATCATGACACCGTACCACACTGCCTCGTCAACCGTACCACACTGCCTCGTCAACCGTACCACACTGCCTCGTCAACCGTACCGTACCACACTGCCTCGTCAACCGTACCACACTGCCTCGTCAACCGTACCACACTGCCTCGTCAACCGTACCACACTGCCTCGTCAACCGTACCACACTGCCTCGTCAACTGTACCGTACCACACTGCCTCGTCAACCGTACCATACCACACTGCCTCGTCAACCGTACCACACTGCCTCGTCAACCGTACCACACTGCCTCGTCAACCGTACCGTACCACACTGCCTCGCAACCTACCGTACCACACTGCCTCGTCAACCGTACCACCATGCCTCGTCAAACCGTACCACAGTGCCTCGTCAAAACCCTACCGTACCACACTGCCTCGTCAACCGTACCACACTGCCTCGTCAACTGTACCGTACCACACTGCCTCGTCAACCGTACCACACTGCCTCGTCAACTGTACCGTACCACACTGCCTCGTCAACCGTACCGTACCATACTGCCTCGTCAACTGTACCGTACCACACTGCCTCGTCAACCGTACCGTACCACATTGCCTCGTCAACCGTGCCACACTGCCTCGTCAACCGTACCGTACCACACTGCCTCGTCAACTGTACCACACTGCCTCGTCAACCGTACCGTACCACACTGCCTAGTCAACCGTAAAACACTGCCTCGTCAACCGTACCACACTGCCTCGTCAACTGTACCGTACCACACTGCCTCGTCAACTGTACCGTACCACACTGCCTCGTCATCTTTACCGTACCACACTGCCTCGTCAACTGTACCGTACCACACTGCCTCGTCAACTGTACCGTACCACACTGCCTCATCAACTGTACCGTACCACACTGCCTCATCAACTGTGCCGTACCACACTGCCTCGCCAACTGTACCGTATCATACTGCCTCGTCAACTGTACCGTACCACACTGCTCCGTCAATTGTACCGTACCACACTGCCTCGTCAACTGTACCGTATCACACTGCCTCGTCAACTGTACCGTGCCACACTGCATCGTCAATCGTACCACACTGCTTCGTCAACCGTACCACACTGCCTCGTCAACTGTACCGTACCACACTGCCTCGTCAACTGTACCGTACCACACCGCCTCGTCAACTGCACCGTACCACACTGCCTCGTCAACCGTACCACACTGCCTCGTCAACTGTACCGTACCACACTGCCTCGTCAACTGTACCATACCACACTGCCTCGTCAACTGTTCCATACCACACTGCAACGTCAACTGTACCGTACCACACTGCTTCGCCAATTGTACCGTACCACACTGCCTCGTCAAGTGTACCGTATCACACTGCCTCGTCAACTGTACCGTATCACACTGCCTCGTCAACTGTACCGTACCACACTGCCTCGTCAACTGTACCGTACCACACTGCCTCGTCAACTGTACCGTACCACACTGCCTCCTCAACTGTACCGTACCACACTGCCTCGTTAACTGTACGGTACCACACTGCTTCGTCAATTGTACAGTACCACACCCGCCTCATCAACTGTACCGTATCACACTGCTCTCAACTGTACCGCCATCACACTGCCTCGTCAACTGTACCGTACCACACTGCCTCGTCAACTGTACCGTACCACACTGCTTCGTCAATTGTACCGTACCACACTGCCTCGTCAAGTGTACCGTATCACACTGCCTCGTCAACTGTACCGTACCACACTGCTTCGTCAATTGTACCGTACCACACTGCCTCGTCAACTGTACCGTACCACACCGCCTCGTCAACTGCACCGTACCACACTGCCTCGTCAACCGTACCACACTGCCTCGTCAACTGTACCGTACCACACTGCCTCGTCAACTGTACCGTACCACACTGCCTCGTCAACTGTACCGTACCACACTGCCCCTCAACTGTACCGTACCCCACTGCTTCGTCAATTGTTAAACCCTACCACACTGCCGTCGCAAGTATACCGTATCACACTGCCTCGTCAACTGTACCGTATCACAATGCCTCGTCAACTGTACCGTACCACACTGCCTCGTCAACTGTACCGTACCACACTGCCTCGTCAACTGTACCGTAAACCCCACTGCCTCCTCAACTGTACCGTACCACACTGCCTCGTCAACTGACGGTACCACAAATGCTTGTCAATTGTACAGTAACCACACTGCCTCAATCAACTGTACCGTATCACACTGCCTTTGTAACTGTCCCCTATCACACTGCCTCGTCAACTGTACCGTACCACACTGCCTCGTCAACTGTACCGTACCACACTGCTTCGTCAATTGTACCGTACCACACTGCCTCGTCAAGTGTACCGTATCACACTGCCTCGTCAACTGTACCGTATCACACTGCCTCGTCAACTGTACCGTATCACACTGCCTCGTCAACTGTACCATACCACACTGCCTCGTCAACTGTACCGTACCACACTGCCTCGTCAACTGTACGGTACCACACTGCTTCGTCAATTGTACAGTACCACACTGCCTCGTCAACTGTACCGTATCACACTGCCTCGTCAACTGTACCGTATCACACTGCCTCGTCAACTGTACCGTACCACACTGCCTCGTCAACTGTACCGTACCACACTGCTTCGTCAATTGTACCGTACCACACTGCCTCATCAACTGTATCGTATCACATTGCCTCGTCGACTGTACCGTATCACACTGCCTCGTCAACTGTACGGTGCCACACTGCATCGTCAATTGTACCGTACCACACTGCCTCGTCAACTGCACCGTACCACACTGCCTCGTCAACCGTACCCCACTGCTTCGTCAACCGTACCACACTGCCTCGTCAACTGTACCGTACCACACTGCCTCGTCAACTGTACCGTACCACACTGCCTCGTCAACTGTACCGTACCACACTGCCACGTCAACTGTACCGTACCACACTGCTTCGTCAATTGTACCGTACCACACTGCCTCGTCAAGTATACCGTATCACACTGCCTCGTCAACTGTACCGTATCACACTGCCTCGTCAACTGTACCGTACCACACTGCCTCGTCAACTGTACCGTACCACACTGCCTCGTCAACTGTACCGTACCACACTGCCTCCTCAACTGTACCGTACCACACTGCCTCGTCAACTGTACGGTACCACACTGCTTCGTCAATTGTACAGTACCACACTGCCTCATCAACTGTACCGTATCACACTGCCTCGTCAACTGTACCGTATCACACTGCCTCGTCAACTGTACCGTACCACACTGCCTCGTCAACTGTACCACCACACTGCTTCGTCAATTGTACCGTACCACACTGCCTCGTCAAGTGTACCGTATCACACTGCCTCGTCAACTGTACCGTATCACACTGCCTCGTCAACTGTACCGTATCACACTGCCTCGTCAACTGTACCATACCACACTGCCTCGTCAACTGTACCGTACCACACGCCTCTCGTCAACGTACGGTACCAACTGCTTTGTCAATTGTACAGTACCAACCCGCCTCCAACTGTACCGTATCACACGCCTCGTCAACTGTACCGTATCACACTGCCTCGTCAACTGTACCGTACCACACTGCCTCGTCAACTGTACCGTACCACACTGCTTCGTCAATTGTACCGTCCACACTGCTCAATCAACTGTATCGATCACATTGCCTCGTCAACTGTACCGTATCACACTGCCTCGTCAACTGTACGGTGCCACACTGCATCGTCAATTGTACCGTACCACACTGCCTCGTCAACTGCACCGTACCACACTGCCTCGTCAACCGTACCCCACTGCTTCGTCAACCGTACCACACTGCCTCGTCAACTGTACCGTACCGCACTGCCTCGTCAACTGTACCGTACCACACTGCCTCGTCAACTGTACCGTACCACGCTGCCTCGTCAACCGTACCACACTGCTTCGTCAACCGCACCGTACCACATTGCATCGTCAACCGTACCACACTGCCTCGTCAACTGCACCGTACCACACTGCCTCGTCAACCGTACCACACTGCCTCGTCAAGTGTACCGTACCACACTGCCTCCCTCAACTGTACCGCACCACACTACCTCGTCAACTGTACCGTACCACACTGCCTCGTCAACTGTACCGTACCACACTGCCTCGTCAACTGTACCGTACCGTACTGCCTCGTCAACTGTACCGTACCACACTGCCTCGTCAACTGTACCGTACCACACTGCCTCGTCAACTGTACCGCACCACACTACCTCGTCAACTGTACCGTACCACACTGCCTCGTCAACTGTACCGTACCACACTACCTAGTCAACTGTACCGTACCACACTGCCTCGTCAACTGTACCGTACCGCACTGCCTCGTCAATTGTACCGTACCACACTGCCTCGTCAACTGTACCGTACCACACTGCCACGTCAACTGTACAGTACCACGCTGCCTCGTCAACTGTACCGTACCACACTGCCTCGTCATCTGGAATTGTACCACTCCACATTGCATACGTTAACCTTCATCACTCACAGGTGTCACTTGATCTCCAGTGACCTGACAACTAGGGAGGATTAATTACCTGTTCTTAACTGATACGAAAATGAAGAGTTAAATATTAATTTTGTTTATATCTCTTACAACTCTATTGTCAAGCCATACAGTGAGGTGATTACGAGCTTGGGCACGAATTATAGTAATATAACGAATCGTCCTCCCGACAAGTTAAACTATGTAAATGCGATATTGAGGCTTGATGCCAAAATTCATATCAGACTTGAACACTGCTCTGTAGTTGTCGTACTCAATATTGTGGTTACAGTCAAATACATAAAACAAACCAAAGTGCTTGTATTGCCCATTTTGACATCTGTTCTGAGTTCATGTTTCAGCATGTATCAGTTTCTCTCAGACACTGTATACCATGTCTGGGCTTTGCTTGCGAGGAACCAGATGCACACCTTGTCAACGTTGTTATTTGGCCAAGTTATGACTATTAATATATGTTAATTGTCTTTTATTCCTAATAGTTTTTCATTGTAAGGCGCCACTAAACATTTACCAGGGGGTTTATATGAAGGTTTAATAATAAATAAAAAATATTTTCTAGCATCAGAATGAGCTTACTAAATCAATTAATGAGAGTAAGATTGATCATTATAAGTCTTTAGCAAATCATAAATATGATCGTCTGTTTAACTTGAAATACACACGAGAAATATTTTAGGAAAAAGTAAGATGATGGACATCTTAGTGTACGTATGAGCTCGAGTGTCGCTCTTAATACTTGTGTCCTACGGTGTCCCGTGGCCTGGTGGCTAAAGCTGTCGCTTCACACAGCCAGGTCCCGGGTTCGAATCCCAGTGAGGGTAGAAACATTGGGCGTGTTTCTTTACAACTGTTGTTTAAGTTCCCAATAAGTAAAATGGATACCTGGGTGTTGTAGGCTGATGTGTGTCGCATCCTGAGACAAAACTGTTTCAGCTAGGCCTGTATACCTTGTACATGTACTTGTAGTAAATGAAGATTATATTATTATTAACATTACCATCTACCCGATCGATCAGAACATTTTATTTAATTTAATTGAGCTATGCAAATCATTTATAATTTTCTAGAAGCACAGAGAAACACTATCAGCATCTCTGTTAAAAAAATGCTTGATAGTAATATCTGTGGTAGCAATTCGTTTTCTACACATTCAATAAATAAATTAGTTGAAACTGGGTACGAGGATTTCGTAATGTCTTGTATGACCAAACATGTATATGTTTTGAAAACCAGAGTCAAAAAGTTGGGTGAGCAAAGCCGAAATAAACACTAATTAGATTAGGTTAGGTTAGAGTAGGAAGTGTTTAGTTAGGTTAGGATAGTTTAGGTTAGGTTAGGTTAGGTTCGCTTTGGTTAGGAGAGCATAGGTTTGGTTAAGATGCCTTTGGTTAGCATGGGTTATGGTTAGGTTGCGATGGGTTGGGTTAGGTTAGAATACGTTAGGTTAGATTAGAATGGGTTAAGTTTGGTTAGGTGAGGATGGATTACGTTAGGATGGGCTAGGTTAGGTAAGGCTACGTTAGGATAGATTAGCTTAGGAAGGGTTAGGTAGGTTAGAATGGGTTAGCTTAGGTTAGGTTAGGATGAGGTAGAATAGGATAAGTTAGGTTAGGTTTGGCAAGGATGGGTAACGATACATTAGGTTAGGTTAGAATGGGTGACATTATATTACTAACACAGGTAATGAATGACCTGTGAGACCTGGTCGTATGGGAATTGGAGCAAACAAACTCAGCAGTAGATTGTAATGTATATTTTGTCTTCACCCACTGTATACAGGTATGTACACTATGTACAATATGTACAGACAGAATAATAATAAGTGTACACCACTGTGACAGATGGCAAAGCAGGAGCCAGAGAGTACTGTGCTCAACCAGCAGCTAGGCAAGTCTGCCAATGCTTACCGCAAGTAAACCACATTGGTTTGGTGGGCTTACCTGTGATTGGACAATGACCCAAGACACTGATTTAACGACGGGTACCCTATTGATAGTTAAACCTTTAGCACCCGGTTCCCTGGCTGGGAGGCAGCCTATATGAGAGTGTGACATATGCCAAATAAAATGTAACATACACTTTGCAAGCCATAGGTTAGGTTTTGGTAAGTTGGGGAAAGAATAGGTTAGGTTAGGTTAGGATACATGAGGTTAGGTAGGATTAGATTACCTTAGGATGGTTTAGCATACGTTAGATTAGCTTAGGATGGTTTAGCATACATTATATTAGCTTAGGATGGTTTAGCATACGTTAGATTAGCTTAGGATGGGTTAGCTTAAGTTACTCAATTCTATACAGAACAACTTTTCGAAAAAAAAAATATTAATAAAAATCGTGGTTATGCGGCTGGCAGAGAGGTACTCGTGAATAAACTTAACAGAAAAAGTTCATATCTTAACGTTTGTCACTCGTTGTGCGAAGATGTGCAGTATAATGAGAGATCAGAGGTTAAGAAAGTGATAGGTGGAGTGTGTCGTGAGGAGGAACTGGAGAGATATGAGGAGTGAGGAGTGAAAAGTGAGGAGTGAGAAGTGAGAAGTGAAGAGTGAGGAATGAGAAGTGAGGAGTGAGAAGTGAGAATGAGGAAGTGAGGAGTGAGGAGTGAGAAGTGAGGAGTGAGGAGTGAGGAGTGAGAAGTGAGGAGTGAGAAGAGAGGAGTGAGGAGTGAGGAGTGAGAAGTGAGGAGTGAGGAGTGAGGAGTGAGAAGTGAGGAGTGAGAAGTGAGAAGTGAGGGGTGAGGAGTGAGGAGTGAGGAGTGAGGAGTGAGAAGTAAGGAGTGTGGAATGAGAAGTGAGGAGTGAGGAGTGAGGAGTGAGAAGTGATGAGTGAGAAGTGAGGAGTGAGAAGAGAGGAGTGAGGAGTGAGGAGTGAGAAGTGAGGAGTGAGGAGTGAGGAGTGAAAAGTGAGGAGTAAGAAGTGAGGAGTGAGGAGTGAGAAGTGAGGAGTGAGGAGTGAGGAGTGAGAATGAGGAATGAGAAGTGAGAAGTGACAGGTGAGGTGTAAGAAGTGAGAAGTGAAGAGTGGGAAGTGAAGAATGAGAAGTGAAGAGTGGGAAGTGAGATGTGAGAAGTGAGGAGTGAGACGTGAGAAGTGAAAAGTGAGGAGAGAGAAGTGAGAAGTGAGAAGTGAGGAGTGAGAAGTGATGAGTGAGAAGTGAGGAGTGAGAAGAGAGGAGTGAGGAGTGAGAAGTGAGGAGTGAGGAGTGAGGAGTGAGAAGTGAGAAGTGAGAAGTGAGAAGTGAGAGGTGAGGATTGAGGAGTGAGATGTGAGGATTGAGAAGTGAGGAGTGAGGAGTGAGAAGTGAGGAGTGAGGAGTGAGAAGTGAGGATTGAGGAGTGAGAAGTGAGGAGTGAGGAGTGAAGAGTGAGAAGTGTGGAGTGAGAAGTGAGGAGTGAGAAGTGAGGAGTGAGAAGTGAGAAGTGATAAGTGAGGAGTGAGAAGTGAAAAATGAGAAGTGAGAAGTGAGAAGAAAGGAGCGAGAAATGAGAAGTGAGAAGTGAGATGTGAGAAGTGAAACGTGAGGAGTGTGGAGTGAGGAGTGGAAAGTGAAAAGTGTGGAGTGAGGAGTGTGGAGTGAGGAGTGAAAAGTGAGAAGTGAGGAGTGAGAAGTGAGAAGTGAGACGTGAGGAGTGAGAAGTGAAGAGTGAGAAGTGAAGAGTGAGAAATGAGAAGTGAGGATTGAAAAGTGAGGAGTGAGAAGTGAAAAGTGAGAAGTGTGGAGTGAGGAGTGAGAAGTGAAGAGTGAGAAGTGAGGAATGAGGAGTGAGAAGTGAGGAGTGAAGAGTGAGAAGTGAGGAGTGAAGAGTGAGAAGTGAGGATTGAGAAGTGAGGAATGAAGAGTGAGAAATGAGGAGTGAGAAGTGAGGAGTGAAGACTGAGAAGTGAGGAGTGAGAAGTGAGGAGTGAGAAGTGAGGAGTGAAAATGTAAAGAGTGTGAGTCGTAGCCGGAGCAAGGAGAAATATTGATGTTCACGCTGAACCACCACCACCAGTACGACCACTACCACCACCACCACTACGACCACTGCCACCACCACCACGACGGCCACTACCATCACCACCACCAGTTCCACCACTACCACCACCACCACCACTACGACCACTGCTACCACCACAACGACGACCACTACCATCACCACCACCACTACTACCACCACCACCACTACTACCACCACACACTACTACCACTACCATAACCTCCACCACTACGACCACTTCCATAACAACCACCACTACGACCACTACCTTAACCACCACCACTACAACCACTACCATAACCACCACCACTACGACCACTACCACCACCACCACTACGACCACCACCATAACCACCACTACTACGACCACTACCACCACCACCACTACGGCCACTACCACCACCACTACGACCACTACCTCCACCACCACTACGATCACTATCACCACTACGACCACTACCACACCACCACTACGACCAATTCCACCACCACTACGACCACCACTACCACCACGACGACCACAAACACTTCTACCTCTACCTCTACCACTACCTCTACCACTACCACCGAGGGGCTCTGGTGGCCTGGTGGTTAACGCTCTCGCTTCACACGGCGAGGGCCTGGGTTCGATTCCCAGCCAGAGTAGAAACATTGGACGTGTTTCTTTCCACCTGTTGTCTATGTTCCCCATCAGTAAAATGGGTACCTGGGTGTTAGTCGACTGGTGTGGGTCGCATCCTGGGACACTGACCTAATTTGCCCGAAATGTACCGAAATGAGGAGCATAACAAGGGACTTTCTATATAGTAGTATGTCATTGATGTCAGCTAGGACTGTATACCTTGTACATGTACTTGTAGTAAATAAAGATATTATTATTATTATTATTATTATTATTATTACGACTACTACCACTACCACCACTACGACCACTACCACTACCATCAGTACGACCACTACCACCATCACCACAACTACGACCACTACCATAACCACCACCACTACGACCACTACCATAACCACCACCACTACGACCACTACCACCACCACCACTACGACCACTACCACCACCACCACTACGACCACTACTATAACCACCACCACTAGGGCCACTACCACCACCACTACGGCCACTACCACCACCACCACTACGATCACTACCACCACCACCACTACGATCACTACCACCACTACGACCACTACCACACCACCACTACGACCAATTCCACAACCACTACGACCACTACCACCACCACTACCACCACGACCTACCACAACACCACCTTGACTAACCCCCCATACCAACCACCACCTACCATAAACGTCCGACTACCACCACTCCACCACTACGACACTCCACTACCACCACCAATCACTACGACCGCTACCACCACCACACAGTCCACTACCACCACCACCTACGAACCCACTACCACCACCATCACCACTACGACAACGACGACCACAACCACTACACCACCACCCACCACCCCACCACACACCACTAGGACCACTACCACCACCATCATAGACTACTACCCTTCAACATTCCCCACCACCAACACAAGGTCCTACCACACCACGACGACATACCACCACCACCACTACATCACTACAACCAACACTCTCGTGCATAACTGGGAATGACTTATTTGATCGGCTTCAAATTTGCCCAGTGTGGCTTCCTAAAACACGTTTGGAAGCTCTACCCGGAGGCAATAAGCCCACTTTACATTTTTTCAACAGTGATATTCTATTTTATTCAGTAACAAAGGAATGCATCTTCTGGTTGGCTTCAACACATAACTGACGATGCAGTCTATCAAACTGTTGGCAACTCATAATTGTGCTGAAGATTGTAATACTAATCTTCTAACGAACGACCTTTCTCATGGCTTCAAACTTTTACCATTGGTGGAATTTATTAAAACAAAGCATATTACTCGTTTTGAGCTGTTTAAACAATTAGAGTTTCATATATAATAACTAATGAACATAAGAACATAAGAAAGGAGATCACTGCAGGAGGCCTGTTGGGCCATACTAGGCAGGTCCTTTACAATTCATCCCACTAACAAAACATTTACCCAACCCAATTTGCAAGCTCCCAAGAAATAAGGTCTGATACTCTATCCTCTCAGTTGCAATGTCACTTTAAATCCAACCACTTTTCACTCATAAATTTATCCAACTTAAATTTGAAGCTACCCAAGGGCTTAGCTCAATAACCCAACTAGGAGAAATGTTCCACTCATCAACTACCTCTATGTTAAACCAATACTTTTCCCATGTCCTTTCTAATCTAAACTTGTCTAATTTAAATCCATTACTGTGGGGTTTCTCTCTTAGAAAGACATCCTCAAGACCTTATTAATATCCACTTTATTAATACCCATCTTCCACTTATGCACTTCGATCAGGTCTCCCCTCATTCTTCGTCTAACAAGTGAATGTAACTTAAGAATCTTCAATCTTTCTTCATAAGGAAGATTTCTAATGCTATGTATTAATTTAGCCATTCTACACTGAATGTTTTCTAACGAATTTATATCCATTCTGTAATATGGAGACCAGAACTGAGCTGCATAATCTAGGTGAGGCCTTACTAATGATGTATAAAGCTGCAGTATAACCTCTGGACTTCTGTTGCTTACACTTCTTGATATAAATCCCAGTAATCTATTTGCCCTATTACGTACGCTTAGGCATTGCTGTCTTGGTTTAAGGTTACTGCTCACCATGAGTGGTGACGTGTACTTAGCTCAGTGGTAACGTGTACTTAGCTCTGTGAAGACCTGTTTGTGTGCTCTTGTAAATCTGAACCAGGATGCCCTCTCTTGAGCAACTTAACCAGTAGCTGAAAGAAGAGCTTAGGGTTGCTAAGCAGGAGATACGGCGATTAACGGAGGAGAACAAGAGGATTCAAAGTAATCCTCCTATTGTGAGTTACCAGGTTAAGAGGGGAGCTTGGTCAGTGGCTGGGCAACATGGAACCAAGCTGAGGATCAAGAAGACTGTTGGAGAGGCAGAAACAACGAGGACCCAGAAGACTACTGTGGAAACTTCCAACCCATTTTTGGTGCTACCTGACGAATGTGGGTGTTCTAATGGGAATGTCACAACGAGCACCAAGGAAGCATTGGCTGAAGTGAGTGAGACATCCCTGGAAACCCCAACGAAAACCATCGAGAACGTCTTGACGAATTCCACAAGTGAAGGTGTAGTGCTACCTAACGAATGTGAGTCGACTGCTGGGAGCATCACGACGGACGTCGCCAAGGAAGGTAAAAGCATTGTTGTTGTTAGGGATAGCTAGATTAGGTACATGGATAGGGCATTCTGCTTGAAGGATAGGAGTAGGAGGCAGAGAGTGTGTTTTCCTGGGGCTTTTTTGAAGGATATTGTTAGCCATCTGGATGACATCATGAGAGGTAATGGGAGCAATCCTATTATCTGTCTCAGTGCTGGAGGCAACGATGTTGGCAGACGTAGGAGTGAGGACCTGATTAGCATGTATAGGTCAGCAATGGAGATAATTAGGAGGAAGGGTGGGAACCCTGTCATATGTGGTATTTTGCCAAGGATAGGAGTTGGAAATGAATGGTTGTCTAGGGCAATTGATGTCAATTGCTGGCTGGACAAATACTGTAAGGAAAATGCAGTAACATTCATTGACAACTGGGACCTCTTCTATGGCAGAAATGACACGTCAGTGGTGACGTGTACTTAGCTCAGTGGTGACGTGTACTTAGTTGAGTGGTGACGTGTACTTAGCTCAGTGGTGACGTGTACTTAGCTCAGTGGTGACGTGTACTTAGCTCAGTGGTGACGTGTACTTAGCTCTGTGAAGACCTGTTTGTGTGCTCTCTGTGAATCTGAACCAGGATGCCCTCTCTTGAGCAGCTTTACCAGCAGCTGAGAGAAGAACTCAGAGTTGCTAAACTGGAGATACGGCGATTGACGGAGGAGAACAAGAGGATTCGTAGTAATCCACCTGTTGTGAGTCCCCAGGTTAAGAGGGGAGCTTGGTCAGTGGCCGGGCAACATGGAACCAAGCTGAAGATTAAGAAAACGGTTGGAGAGGCAGAAACAACGAGAAACCAGAAGACTGCCGTGGAAACTTCCAACTCATTCTCGGTGCTACCTGACGAATGTGAGTGTTCTACTGGGAATGCCACAACGAGCACCAAGGAAGCATTGGCAGACGTGAGTGAGACATCCTAGAAAACCCCAACGAAGACCATCGAGAACGTCATGACGAATTCTACAAGTGGTGTAATGCTACCTGGCGAATGTGAGTCGACTACTCGGAGCATCACTACGGACGACGCCAAGGAAGGTAAAAACATTGTTGTTGTTGGGCCTAGCCAGATTAGGTCAGGTAGGGTTCTGTTTAAAGGATAGGAGTAGGGGGCAGAGAGTTGTTTTCCTGGGGTGGGATGAAGGATATTGTACCCCTTTGGATGACATATGAGAGTAATGGGAGCAATCTATTTCTGTCTCGTGCTGGGGCACGATGTTGGCAGAGTAGGAGTAAGGATGATTAGCAGGTATAGGTCAGCAAGAGATAAAAATTTGGAAGAAAGGGGGGCAAACCCGTCATTGTGGCATTTTGCCAAAGGGGAAGGGTTGGAAATAATGGTTGTGGATTGGGTTTTGGCGGGAAAAACTTTTGGAAGCCGGAAAACCCATGAAACTGGGACCCTTTTCTATTAAAAACAACCAATTTTTCACTTGCTATTTTAAACATCCAACCATGGGAACTTTAGGTCTTTAAACTGGGAATAGTTTTTGGGGGTTTTTCAAAAACTTATCCTATTTAAGGGGGTTACTAAACCCCCCCTAGTAATAGGCAAAATGAGGTGGTATTGGAAACCATGGACTAATTGACAAGGACAGTAATAGGTTTGGGGAAAAATACGAAAGGAGCAGGAAGGGAAAAAAGGAAAGGGGGTCCTTAAATATTTTTACAAAAAATAGTCGTAGTGCAAGGAAAAAGATGGCGATTTTGAGAAGTTGCTGTGCAGGTAACATTGTGTATTTGCCCTAATTGAGAGTGTTTAATTCAAAAAGTCGGGACATGAGCTGAATGTCACATTCGGGGTTTTTAAAATTGTTCCAAGTGGATGAGTTCGGGAAGGGGGGGGGGGGGGGGTGGAAATGTATGTCCGAGAATCGCTTGAATGTTGCATAAAAAGGGTATTAAGTTGAATAACCATACAGGGGGTCTGTTTGGATAGAATTTTCAGAGGGGATAAAAAATTTAATTTTAGGTGTGTTTTATACCGTCCCCAAAATTTTAGTGGGGGACCAAGGGAGACTACATGGGAGGAAATTGTAGGGCCACAAGGCACGTAAGTGTAATTCTAGGAGACTTTAACTTTAGTTTATTGATTGGAATTTCTTTATGGGGAATTTAGAATCATACGTTTTTTAGAAATAGTTAGGAGTTTTTTGAAGCAGTTTGTGCGAAACCCACAAGGGGAATAACCTGCGATTATTCTGGGAAACAATGAATCCTTGTTAATAATTAGAAGTTTAGGGAAATGGGTGCTAGCGACCCCAAATCAATTACACTTAGAATTGAATGGGAAATATGATAGTGGGTAAAACATAACAGTCCAGATTTTCGCCCTTTGCAGATTACGAGGGGGTTAGGAACACTTATCACTGTTGACTGGGGAAAAAAGGGGAGCTATAATAGGGCAGTTTTCTGAACACAATACATGCTGCCAAAGAAGTTTTCCCCTTTTAAGGGAAAAAAGATCAAATAGAATGACCCAAAAAAGGTGAAATGGTGAAATATTTAAGGGCTAAGAAAAGGAATTTATAGGGTTCAAAAGAGGGGAGGGTCATCTTATGAATCATTATTGACATTAAGAGGGCATTAAAAAGGGGGGTAAGAGAAGCTAAAAGGGACTTAAATTAAAGTTTTAGGGATTCTAAAATAACCCAAAAAAGTTTTTTCCCGGTATTAGAACAAAGTAGAGATTAAGATAGGCCCCCTTTAAAAAATAACTATGGGCATCTTCTGACAAAGAGAATGAAATGTGCTCGTTTTTAAAAAATTTTTTTCCTCGGTTTTTACACGGGAAGACACAAATAATATTCCGGTAATTAATTTTTTGTGGTAGAAGAAGAAAAAATTATGAACATCAAGCATATAAAAAATGGTTTGAAGCAGATAGCCCGACTGAAGCAAAATAAGTCACCGGGCCCTGATGAGGTTTTTTCAAGGGTTTTAAGGAAAGCAAAGGAAGTTGTGAACCTTTAAAACTAATTTTTTAATTTATTCTTCAAACAGGTGTAGTGTTGTATGGGGAAGATGGAAAATGTAATTCCTATTTTTAAAACAGGGGACAAGTCGTTCCGTAAAATTTAGCCCAATAAGCCTGCCCCTCAATTGTAGGAAAATTACTGAGTCAATTATAGTGAGTTATAAGAAGCCATCTCGATAAGATGCTTGTTTAAATGATACTGATGGATTACAAAGGGGCCGGTCTGTCTAAAAATTTTATTAACTTCTTCAGAAAAAGTTTTGAGGGGTTGCCACGATAAAGAATTTGATATTTTTTACTTAGATTTAGAAAGGCATTTGATAGATTTCCCGCACCAAAGACTGTTGAAGAAAGAAGCAGCTATTTCTTTGGGGGGGAAGGGTGCTTCGTGGATCGAATCATGGCTCACAGACGGAAGCAGAGAGTGCCCATAAATTGGGTTAAACCCGAGTGGGGATCAGAAAAGTGGGTTCCCCAGGGATCAGTCTTGGGCCCTTTTTGTTTATAATAAATATCAAAGATCTTTTATAAGGAATTACTAGTGATATGAGAAAATTTGCCGATGACACGATGGTAGGTAGGTAAAAGATTTATAAAAACTAAGAACATAAAAATGTGGAACAGCAGAAGGCCCCCACGGCCCCTACGAGGCAGGTCCTTTTTAAAACGCATCTACCCAAAGCTCCAAAAAATGCTCCCTTTTCCCCTTAAAACCAATCAAACCGCCCCCCCCACTCATATATTTGTCCAGTCTCTTTTAAAGTACCAAGGCCCAGCCTCTTCACCCCATGGGGAAGACTGTTCCACGCATCTACAACCTGTTAGAAAAACCAGTATTTCCTATGTCCTTTCAAAACTAAATTTATCCCCAAATTAAAACCCTTATTCCTGGTTCTTACCTGGTTCGACACCCTCAGTATTTATTAATGTTCCCTTTTTTATCCGTCTCCACTTATACACTTAATGATATCCCCCCATTTACGCCTCTCCAGAGAGTGGGGATTTAAGGTTTAAGTCTATTTTCATACGGGAGGTTCCTTACACAGTAAAACATTTTAGCATTTTTCTGTATGTTCTCTTTGAGTCTATGATCCTGTGTAAGGGGGCCCAAAATGAGCAGCAATCTAAAGAGGCCCCATAGTGATGTTAGAGCTGTAAAAAAACTTTT
>NC_069445.1:36777140-36794177 GCF_026875155.1 Cherax quadricarinatus | reverse complement strand
GTAAACCCACTTCCCAAAAAACTTTTTTCATCGCTATCCCACATAAGAACACGTAGAAGGTCTGCTCACAAATTTATCCAATCCCCTTTCCAAGCTACCCAAGTTTTCAGACTCTAAAAACCCCACCGGACATCATCAGATGCAGCATTCTTCCCCTGACCTCAGCATTCTGAACCGGATATAAAACTCGCTTCCTTTCACCCCAGGTATTTTGTTTGTGACTTGAAAAACCCCCCTGTGTGGGCGAAACGTATCAATAAAGGATCACATTTACTGCATTTGTGTTTATATTTCCTTTGTGTCGGTATTTTATACCATTTTTTTCCAATACAGTCCTTTTTTTGTTTTTTACACTTTTCGCCCTTGAGGTATCCGTGGGTTTTGTCGTATATGAAAAAGTGTGTCGCTCCCCCCACCTGAAACACGTTACTGTGGGCTTTTTTTGCAAAATCAGTTTTGTTGCAAAAAGATTCTTGGGATCAAAATTGATACATGGCCCCTTTTTAGGTATGAAGAATTATGAATTCCCCTGAATTTTATAATCCTTTCTGAGTCGAAATAAATTTTAAAAGGGAATTAATCTAACGGGTTTCTTTGGGGATTTTCTTGTGTTTCCAGAAATTTATATTCTTAGAGAAAAAATTTTTCGTTTTAGTTTACCCAGTATTTAAGGGGTTCAAGAATTCATAATCTTTTTACCCTTTAATAAATTAAAGACAAGACTGAACTCTTAAGAGTTTACAAAAAGATGGTATTTAGACCCCTTCAATACTCTTTTGTTGTGTCTGCAGTATTTACACAACTTATTCTGTGTGTTCAAGCAAAATTTTTTTTGGGCATAATGTGAGCCTTTTGTGAGGCCAGTTATTTTCATTAGAGAGCCGTTCGGCCCGTGGAGCCATAATTTTTACCACAAATTTCTTGGCGGGAACACGTAAAAATGTACTGGATTCTTTTGGGGAAAGGGACGTGAAAAAAGAGATAATCTTCTGATCTTTTTATTTTGTACTCTGTTTTACATAGCCCAGCTTACTCTTTTTATTTCTTAACCAGGGAAGAACTGTTCTTTCATCCAGATCACGGTTTTTTCAATAGTGAATGATCAAGTACTTTGGTGAGAAAACAGCTAATTTTTCCCTACATAGAGTCTGTCATTTCCCAACTGTGGTACTGTTTGACCTTCAAGGGTGCTCCCCCGGGCCCTTTAAAGTAATTAGTTATTCCTTCCATTACTCATGTAAGCTACAGCGCCAAAACCTCTGGTTTGACGCATCAAGAACACATGTAATGTGTATTTTTTCCCTCTTGACCTTTTGTCGGGGAAAATTTTTAATTTGATGAGTTGTTTAACTTTTGGATATTTCACCCCATGCTTGACCATTTCTAGAGGCAAGTTCTCATCCCACCCAATTTTTTGGTTTCCAGCATCTTCTAAGCATTTTACCTTTTATGGTAATTGGTGAGACGAGTCCTGAGGAAAAAACATTGTGATACCTCTGACAGAAAACCGTTTAGTGAGTGTATGCATGATTTTTTGTTTATCCCTTTGAGATCAAAGTATTTTCCTGTTTTTCCCAAATTTAAGTCCCAGCATATTGTTGCAATCGGGATTTCAGTTTCAGGGAAATCTTCTTTGATAAGTTCCTTAATTGCATTGAATTAGTATTCCACATCCTTAGGGCATATTTGCTTTTTCACTCCGTTCCCTTTTCTTGTATAAGGATTTAAAATCCTCCTTTTTATTCACAGTCCCTTAAAAGATTGTCCACATAGAAACTTTTCTTTAAGATTCTTTAAGGGTTTTCAGATTTTTAAAAGTGTGTACTAAGTAGGTCTAGTAAGAAGGAGGGGATGTTGCCCCAAAAAATATTTTTTAAAACGAAAGTTTTCACAGGACTTTGGGGATATGTGGATTTTCGGGCCCACAAGAATCGAGTATAATCTCTATCTATTTCTTGTAGTCCACTCTTAAGAAAGTTTGGGAAAAATACGCCGTGTAGGCATATGGGTTTGTGCAAAATTTCATAAGCACGTTCAAGCTTCTCGTTTGGGGTCCGGTCATTCAGACGTCATTAAACTTGCTACATCTTTATTTGCACGTGCGCTGCAATTTATAAAAACTAGTGGAGTGGTTTCAAAATCTTTTTGACCCATGGTGGGGGGGATAATAGCTCTGTCTTCACTTATCTTCGACTTTTTCCTCAATGAATTTTAAATGTCCAATGTTTTTGTTGTATTATCATGACAGTATAACTCTGGATTTTTCCTGAGCTCAGTATTTTTGCTTTCATTTGTCCAAAAAGCCATGCATAATTTTAGGCAGATTGGTGTTTTAAATTTCCCCCATGGTAACCTAACCCAATACTGCCCCAATCTTTATATTTGACGGGGTTCCAAATTTTGGTTAAAGTCGAGCTTTGTGGGCTTGGTTTTTTTTACTCAATACCTATCGCATCTAAACCCCAAATTAAATAAAGGGGTTCATTCATTTTTTCCCAAAAGGGATAATTTTTGCTGTGGTACATGATCGCGGTTATTCTCGTAATAGTACTTTTTCACTGAATCAATATCACTTTTTTCCCAAAACTTTGAGAGGGAATGGGACCACATACATGGGGGCCCCCTCTTTTTTCAGCAAGTGAACATCTGTTTACTTATATATTTTGTACAAAACAGTGATAATAATCACTTCCAATGATTAAATAAATTTGGCTAAGGTGTCCGTCTGTATCTCAGACAGGCTAACTTGCCCTTTAGTGCTTTCGGCTGAAAATGTTTCTTTTAATCCCTGGTCTGCAAAAGACTTAGGAAAAATCATCTATTTCCCACTTCTACTGTCTTTTCCTTTTCCCCTAGACCAACAGTGTTTTGGCTGGTCATGGGTCTGTTTACCAAATTGGGGGGAAAAAAACGCTATATCAAACTGTATTTTGGCATGGGTTGTTTATTCAGTTTCTGAAACAGATCTTTTTAGAAGGACCTTTGGACCCTTTGATCAAATAGTGTTAGCAATTGGTTTTGTGTAATTTATTAAAAACTCAACTCAGCATGGGAGAGCATTGCTTAAAAAACTTATCTCTCACTTTTTAATGCTTTGTTGTTGATTTCCCTGATTGTGGGGGAAGTCTTCTGGTTCAGAAAAAAGTTTTTTGGCATATGCGTATGAGATCCCTTTGCTTTTAAAACACTTCTTCAGTGAGATTTACCTCCCTTGTGTTCACCTAAACACTTGATGCACCTTTTCAGTGTGAAACACTTGTTTACGTGCCTCCTTTGTGTGCATTGAATAAAATACTTCCCCAATGTTTTCCCTCCAAAGACACTTTTTGGAGTACGTTTATTGTGACAGTTTGTTTACTGTTTTTTTGTATTTACAGCTTTTTAAATGCCTTATGGGATTTCCCATTCTGTGGTTTGTGGGGGTAGGTATAACTCTTTTTTTTACTGAGTTGAAAATTTGTTTTCCCCGGATTTGTGGATTTTTCATCTTGTCTCGTTTCTTGCAAGCAAAACATTGTTTTTTAACCCTTCTAATTTCCTCACAAATGAAATAGCGTTTATTGAACATAAAATTTAATCGTTTTAATTTTGTGGTTTCAACTTTCTTGTACAAAACCCCTGATAAAAAAAATCACTGTTTAGGGCATATTTAGCACCTAGAGTTAGACTATTGTCGAAGGGTCCTAAATGCCTGAAAGTCTGAAAAAAAAAAAGTTTGGGTGGCTTCAGCTTGTATTTTAAAACTGCATGTTAACTTGGCCCCGTCAGATCAAAATAATTTTCTGCTAAGACAGTAAGGGTATTTGATAATTGCCTTTTAAACCCCCGGAAATTACTTAATCAGTTCATGGGTTCTCCCTTCACAAGACATTTAAATAATTGAAAATTTTCAATTCATCTATGTCAGTTTGTGAATTTTTTATGGATTGAAAACCCCTAAAGAATTCTTCTAATTATGACCTTGGAAAAAAAGGGAATGGGCAATGTAGGTAGCTTGGTAATGGGCACGTTGTTGTTACAGTGTAACAGGTGTTTGACCACATTACAGTAGGGCTCTGTGACGAGTTTTGCTGCAGATATGTTCCCTGTCCACCTTAATTTTTGATACTAAATTATCCAAAACATTTTAATTTTATCCCCAGTTGGGTCTGATTCAAGAAATTTATTTTCATAATGTGTATAGTCTGAATTAATTATTTTTAGACTTGTGTAAGTAAATTCAAATTTGACCTCCCAAAATCATCAAAATCATGTTTTTTATCTTGAGTTAATCCATACAGACTGAAATTAGATTTTTAATTGTTAATCTTAGTCTGTAAAGACTGAAATGGTTTTCAAAAAAAGCCTTTTAATGGTATACTGAAAATTCTAGCACCCACTTAGGTGTTTAAAAAACACTGTACGCTATAAACAGCTGAGTTTTTGTTTTGTTAAGTCACAATAATCGAGTCAGACATACTGACCCACTAAGCTTAACCTCAGGGTCATGACCATGAAGGGTTTTTAGGGTATATATAGCTGGGTTTATGGTTTGGTTTGCTGTGTCAGCCGAAAAGATGATTAACGTAAAAAAACAGTTTACACTTCATTCACTATACATTATGTCACTGTATAACTGTAAATCACACGTGAATATTACTTACACTATATAAAAGTCACTGTTTTAAAATGTATTTTTAAAGCTTACACTTTTTTATAAGTTTTCCCTTTAATATAACAGGGAGACTATAAGAAAAAAAACCTTTAATCAACTTGTCTCTTAATTTTTGTCTATAAACCATAAACAAAACACTCAAAAACTGAAATCAGTTGGGTTGTTGTTGTCTTTGTCAGCACTTCTTTGAGCTTGGAGCAGGGATGCCTGGTGCCCCCCCCCCGTTTTCTTGTTGGGTGAGTCACCCAGCCCCGTTTTCTTTTGGGGAAGTGAGTGAGCGCCCGTTTTCTTTTGCTGCCCCTTTTTCTGTGATTTAGTTGGGGGGGACCCTTTATACTGATTTATATTGAAAACAAAAGTTTTACAGCATTTTCGAAGGACCTTGCTTGTAGGGTTTCTTGTACACTTTAGTACAAATATTGGCCCGTGTGGCCCTTTTCCGGTTCGAGCAACAAAAAAATTGAGAAATGGGATTACCCGTTAAACTTAATTTTTTAAATTTTAAAAATAGGGAACACTTAGTGATAAAAGCAGCAAAACGTTTCACAGCCGCCCCCGAGACGAGGGCTTGAATTGTTGTATGATCATCTCCAACGGCTGGAAAAATCAAAATTTGTAACATTATAAATTACCCCCAGGGGGTGTTAGTCAGCATATTTCATTCATGATGGCTGACAAAATTATTGTGGGACTCAGAAGCCGCACCTAAGCTGATAAGGTTTATTACAAACTCCTTTCGACTCAAAACTGAGCAGTCTCCCATACAAGAAGAAATTCGTAACCTACCTTGCTCTTGTAGCGTGAGCTATGGTGTTCTTTACACCTTGACAGGGATCGGTGACTTTATAGAGCTGAAGTGTCCTTGGATGTCCACGTTTCCATAGTCTAGGAATACGCACACTGGTACATATGTTCACAAATTTTTCTTTATTGTTCACAACTTATCACAAAAAAGCTGATCACATTCTCTGAAGTGTTTTTTGTGTTTTGTGAGACACTTTTTCACCTAACGCACAAAATCGTTCTTTGTTGGGTTTTCCTGGCGTCAGTGCACTCTCAGTTTGAGTCAAAAATAAATTTAAGGGCGCCACAACGCCCCATGCCCTCATGCCCCCACAAAAGGAAAAACTGACCTATACTTTTTTTTCCTTGCCCTTCCCCCATGAAGCAAAACAGAAAGTTGATTCTTGCACTTAAGCATAGACAACAATATACACTATCTTCACCATGATAATAAAGTGGGAGCAGGGTTTTCCTTAATTTGTCCGCTAAGGTAAGAGAGGGCTGTCTCTTTTTTAAACACACTTTGCAACATGGACCCCAAGGAGCGGCATCGTTGACCACAGGTCATACACTGGGACTGCATCTGGGGTCAATTACTCGCTGTACAGTAAACAAAATATTTGCCCCTTCTGAGAGGGCTGGGCCCCTCAGGTCTGAAAGGGGCTGAAGGGGCTGAAGGGGGCTGATACCTCCCTCCTGGAGAAAATTTCTCCACAAATGCCCTACACCATTAATAATCATAGTGCCCTTCACCACTACAAATTTCTGGCCCCTTTGCCATCTACAATCTACTAGTGCCCTTCACCATCTACAATCTACTAGTGCCCTTCACCATCTACAATCTACTAGTGCCATTCATCATCTACAATCTACTAGTGCCCTTCACCATCTACAATCTACTAGTGCCCTTCATCACTACAATCACTAGTGCCCTCGCCATCTACAATCTACTATGCCCTTCACCCCTACAATTATGTGCCCCTTTGCCATCTACAATTACTAGTGCCTTCACCATCTAAAACTACTATGCCCCTTTACCATCTACAACTACTGTGCCCTTCACCATCTACAATTACTAGTGCCTTCACCATCTACAAACCTAGTGCCCTTCACCGTCTACATTCTACTGCCCCCTTCACCATCTAAAATCTACTAGTCCCTTCACCATCTACAATCTACTAGTCCCCTTCCCCATCTAAATATACTAGTCCCCTTCACCATCTACAATCAAAGTCCCCTTCACCATCTATAATTATTCCCCTTCACCATCTACAATCTACAGTGCCCTTCATCATCTAAAATCTACTAGTGCCCTTCACCATTACAATAACTAGTGCTCTTCACCATCTACAATCAATGGGTCCTTCACCTCTACAATCAACTAGTCCCCTTTCACCATCTACAATCAACTAGTGCTCTTCACCTCTACAACAACTATCCTTCATCATCTACAATCTACTAGTCCCCCTTACCATCTACAATCAATAGTGTCTTCACCTCACAAAATAGTACCTTCACCATCTCAATCTTTTTGGGCCTTCATATTACAATCAACTATTCCCCTTTACATTACAATCAACTAGTGCCCTTCACCACTCAATCAACTAGTGCCCTTCCCCATCTAAAATAAAACTATTCCCTTACCTCTACAATTACTAGTCCCCCTTCACCTCTACAGTTACAGTGCCCTTACCATCTACAATCTACTAGTCCCCTTCACTATCTACAACAACTATTGCCCTTCACCATCACAATCAACTTTTGCCTTCACCTCTACAATCAACTAGTCCCCTTCACCATCTACAATCAACTAGTCCCCCTTCACCATCTCATAAATATTGCCCTTCCCCATCACAATAAACTAGTGCCCTTCCCATCTACAATCAAAGTCCCCTTACCATCTACAATCAACTAGTCCCCTTCACCATTACAATCAATATTGCCCTTCACCATTACAATCTACTAGTCCCCTTCCCATCTAAAATCAACTAGTGCCCTTCCATCTACAATCAATAGTGCCCTTCTCTCTCAATAACTAGTGCCCTTCACCATCTCAATCAATAGTGCTCTTCCCCATCTACAATAAATAGTAAACTTCACCATCTAAATCTAAGGCCCTTCATATCTAAAATCAACTATTCCCTTCCCATTACAATCAACTAGTGCCTTCCCCATTACAATCAACTATCCCCTTCACCAAAAATCAACTATTGCCCTTCACCATCACAATAATGTGCCCTTCACCATTACAAAACTTTGACCTTCACCATCTCAAATCTACTGGCCCTTCACTATCTACAATAAACTATTGCCCTTACCTCTAAAATAATAGTGCCCTTCCCCCCTCTACAACAACTGGGCCCCTTACCATCTACATTCAACTATTCCCCTTCACCATCTACAATCTACTGTGCCCTTAAACCATCTACGTCTCTATGCCCTTCACCATTACAATCTACTAGTGCCCTTCACTATTACAATAAAACTATTCCCCTTCACATCTAAAATCATATGCCCTTCACCATCTAAAAATCAACTAGTCCCCCTTCACCATCTAAAATCAACTAGTGCCCTTCACCATCACAATCAACTTTTGCCCTTCCCTTTACAATAAACTAGTGCCCTTCCCCATCTAAAATAACTGGCCCCTTTCACCATCTACAATCAATGTGCCCTTCACCATCTACAATCAACTTTTCCCCTTCACCATTAAACTACAGTCCCCTTCACCATTACAATCAACTATGCCTTCACCATCTAAATCAACTATGCCCTTCTCCATTACAACAACTAGTGCCCTTCCCCATCTACAACTACTAGTGCCTTCGCCATTCAATAACTAGTGCCTTCACCATCTACAATCAACTGTCCCTTTCACCATCACAATCATATGCCCTTCGCCATCTACAATCAACTAGTGCCCTTCACCATCTACAATCTACTGTGCCCTTAAACCATCTCAGTTTCTTGTGCCCTTCACCATCTCAATTTTATGGGCCCTTCACCATTACAGTCTTCTTGGCCCTTCACCATTAAAATCTACAGTCCCCTTCACCTCACAGTCTTCTTTGCCCTTCCCCATCAAAATCAACTAGTGCCCTTTACCATTAAAATCTACTAGTGCCCTTCACTCTACAGTCAACTATTGCCCTTCGCCTCTACAATCAATAGTGCCCTTTCCCAGTTTACCTACCTTTTTTATCTTTTTTTTGTTAAGAAAAAAAAAAAGCCAGTCTTTATTATTTCACAAAAAAAATGAACATTATCTCTTTGAAAGTTGTGTGTGTGGTTGGGGGGGTGTGTTGTGTGTGTGTGTGTGTGTGTGGTGGGTGTGGTGTGTGTTTGTGTGTGTGTGTATGGGGGTCGAGCCAAGCCCCGGCCCCGCCTCTTCACGGTGCTACAGTCACTCTCCCTGAACCATGAGCTTTATCGTACCTCTGTTTATAGCATGAGGATCCTGCCCCCACTACATCGCTTCCCAAAATATTCCACTTCCTGATGCTCTGTGGCTGAAGAAATACTTTCCTAACATCCCCTTTTATTCATCTGTGTCTTCACTTCCAACTGTGTCCCGTGTTGCTGTGTCCAGTCTCGGAACATCCTGTCTTTGTCCACCTTGTCAATTCCCCCCTCTCTTTTTGTAAGTCGTTATCATGTCCCCCCTATTCCCTGTCCCCCCAGCGTCGTCAGGTTGATTTCCCCTTTAACCCCTCCTCATAGGGCAACCCCTTAAATCTGGGACTAGTCTTGTTGCAAACCTTTGCAATTTCTCTAGTTTCTTTACATGCTTGGCTAGGTGTGGGTTCCAAACTGGTGCCGCATACTCTAATATGGGCCTAACGTACACGGTGTACAGGGTCCTGAACGATTCCTTATTAAGATGTCGGAATGCTGTTCTGAGGTTTGCCAGGCGCCCATATGCTGCAGCAGTTATTTGGTTGATGTGCGCTTCAGGAGATGTGCCTGGTGTTATACTCACCCCAAGATCTTTTTCCTTGAGCGATGTTTGTAGTCTCTGGCCCCCTATACTGTACTCCGTCTGCGGTCTTCTTTGCCCTTCCCCAATCCTCATGACTTTGCACTTAGTGGGATTGAACTCCAGGAGCCAATTGCTGGACCAGGTCTGCAGCCTGTCCAGATCCCTTTGTAGTTCTGCCTGGTCTTCGATCGAATGAACACTTCTCATCAACTTCACGTCATCTGCAAACAGGGACACCTCGGAGTTTATTCCTTCCGTCATGTCGTTCACAAATACCAGAAACAGCACTGGTCCTAGGACTGACCCCTGTGGGACCCCGCTGGTCACAGGTGCCCACTCTGACACCTCGCCACATACCATTACTCGCTGCTGTCTTCCTGACAAGTATTCCCTGATCCATTGCAGTGCCTTCCCTGTTATCCCTGCTTGGTCCTCCAGTTTTTGCACTAATCTCTTGTGTGGTACTGTGTCAAAAGCCTTCTTGCAGTCCAAGAAAATGCAATCCACCCACCCCTCTCTCTCTTGTCTTACTGCTGTCACCATGTCATAGAACTCCAGTAGGTTTGTGACACAGGATTTCCCATCTCTGAAACCATGTTGGCTGCTGGTGATGAGATGATTCCTTTCTAGATGTTCCACCATTCGTCTCCTGACAATCTTTTCCATGATTTTGCATGCTATGCATGTCAGTGACACTGGTTGTAGTTTAGTGCTTCATGTCTGTCTCCTTTTTTGAAGACTGGGACTACATTTGCTGTCTTCCATGCCTCAGGCAATCTCCCTGTTTCGATAGATGTATTGAATATTGTTGTTAGGGGTACACATAGCGCCTCTGCTCCCTCTCTCAGGACCCATGGAGAGATGTTATCTGGCCCCATTGCCTTTGAGGTATCTAGCTCACTCAGAAGCCTCTTCACTTCTTCCTCGGTTGTGTGTACTGTGTCCAGCACATGGTGGTGTACCCCACCTCTCCGTCTTTCTGGAGCCCCTTCTGTCTCCTCTGTGAAACTTCTTTGAATCTCTTGTTGAGTTCCTCACATACTTCACGGTCATTTCTTGTTGTCTCTCCTCCTTCCTTCCTTAGCCTGATTACCTGGTCCTTAACGATTGTTTTCTTCCTGATGTGGCTGTATAATAGCTTCGGGTCAGATTTGGCTTTTGCTGCTATGTCGTTTTCATATTGACGTTGGGCCTCCCTTCTTATCTGTGCATATTCTTTTCTGGCTCTACGACTGCTCTCCTTATTCTCCTGGGTCCTTTGCCTTCTATATTTCTTCCATTCCCTAGCACACTTAGTTTTTGCCTCCTTGCATCTTTGGGTGAACCATGGGCTCATCCTGGCTTTTTCATTATTCCTGTTACCCTTGGGTACAGGCCTCTCCTCAACCTCCTTGCACATTGTTGCTACATATTCCATCATCTCATTAACTGGCTTCCCTGCCAGTTCTCTGTCCCACTGAACCTCATTCAGGAAGTTCCTCATTCCTGTGTAGTCCCCTTTCCTGTAGTTTGGTTTCATTTGTCCTTGCCTTCCTGCTTCCCCCTCCACTTGTAGCTCTACTGTGTATTCGAAGCTCAAAACCACATGATCGCTGGCCCCAAGGGGTCTTTCATATGTGATGTCCTCAATATCTGCACTACTCAAGGTGAATACTAAGTCCAGTCTTGCTGGTTCATCCTCTCCTCTCTCTCTTGTAGTGTCCCTTACGTGTTGCACATGAAGTTTTCCAGTACCACCTCCATCATCTTAGCCCTCCATGTATCTTGGCACCCATGTGGCTCCAAGTTCTCCCATTCGATTCTCCTTGTGGTTAAAGTCGCCCATGATCAGGAGCTTTGCCCTGCATGCATGAGCTCTTCTGGCCACTGCAGCCAGTGTGTCAACCATCGCTCTATTGCTCTCGTCATACTCTTGCCTGGCCTCCTGCTGTTCTGTGGTGGGTTATACATCACTGCAATTATCACCTTGGGGACCACCAGAGTGAAGCGTTCCCGCTATGTAATCACTTTCTTCTCCACTGTCTCCTCTCTCCACTCATAAAATTCTATTGTGTTTGATCAGCAAGGCCACTCCCCACCCCCCCCCTTTTTCCTTCTGTTTTTTCTCGGGAAATCGGGTATCCCGCGGGAAAAAGGCTTCTGTTACCCATACCCGTAAGCTTTTTTTTTCTGTGACGCTATGATGCTGGTGTTTGCCTTTTTGACTCTTTCGTGCCATTTCCCCCCTCCCACTTTTTTTTATTCCATCAGCGTTTGTGTACCATCCCTTTTCATTTCCCTTTTCCCAAACACTGGGGTTTTGGGGGGGCCTTTGGGGGGGGGGGGGAGACCTGGTAGTTTAACGGGGGGGTTTCCCTATGGGGGGGGTTTTGGGGGGAAGCTGGGGGGTATGGATTGAAAGTTTTTGGGGAGGGGGTGTGATATTTTTTGGGGGGTTTCTGAGGATAGTTTAGTGGTGCTTGCCCTTGCTGTTTTCTTTTCTGCTCGGACTGCCCTTTTGCGGGTTCCATCCTTGTCTCCTTTCCTAGTTTTTTCCCTTTTTTTGTCCTCTCCCTCACTGTTTTCTCCTGTTTGTGTTCTTTCTCGCCCAAGGAACCCCCTTCTTGTACTTTTCCCAAAATTTTTAAACCGGGGTTTTTCCTTTTGGGAGGATCCTTTTCCTCACTGTTTCTGTCCTGAGAGTCAGCTTGATGGGCCCGGTTTTTTTCCCCCTTCAGTCCCCCCCCTATTCTCTGAAAATTTACAATCTCACCATGTCTTCCCCCCCCTTTTTCCGTGATGATTTTCCAATCTCCTTTCTTTCTTCCTGCCATTTTTCAGTGGGTGTCCTTTCCTCTCCCCCCCCCCCAAGCCCGGGGAAATCACGATTTTGCCCTTTCCTCCTCCCATTCCCTCTTCCGTGCCTGGTTCCTGTCTGAAAGGGGCATTTTCCCCTTGATTTTTCCAGTGGCTTTTGGGTAGAAAGGGTTTGTGCCCCCTTTTTCAATTTTTCCCCTCTCCATCTGCACCCACCTGCCCCCCCCTTTCCACCCCCGGGTTCTTTTTTTGCGGCTGATATGACCTTAGCATAATTCATATCCCCTTTCCCTTTCCCTGTTCAGCCTCTCATCATCGAAAGGGTGTGCCCTTTCTCTGGTCACTCCCCCTAGAACTTGCTTAAACCCTGTTTACCTAAAAATTTCGGGGACCTTTCCCCCTGGCTACTGCATTTTTCGACTTGTGCCCCCAATTCTTTGTCCCCCTTCCCCCAAACCCTCTTTTTTCCATTTCACAGAGAGCTCTTTCCCCCTTTTTTTTTCAGAAAGCCCTCCAAATTTTTTCTCCCCCAAATTCTTGCTCTATCCTTTTCCACTTTTCCCTTCCCCCCTTTTCCTCCCTACCAGAAAACCAAATTGTCATCTATCCCTGTTTCCCTTTGCGAGCCCCAACCCCTTTTTTTTTTTTTTTTTAATAAAAGAGAGAGAGAAAAAGGGGGAGAGAGTGAGAAAAATAGGGAGAAGAGAAGGGGAGCCTGAAGGAGGGGAAAAAAGGGAAAAAGGGGAAAAATGAAGGGGGAAAAAGGGTTTAAAAAAGAGGGGGAGGGGAAAAGGGAAGGAGAGAGAGAGAAAAGAAGGGGAAAAGAGAGAGAGAAAGGGAAGGGAAGAGAGGAAGAGAGAAAAGGGGGGAGGGAGAGAGAGAGGAAGAGAGAGAGAAAGAGTAAAAGGGAAGAGAAGGGAAAAAGAGAGGGGAAAGGAGGGGGATAGAGAGAGGATGAAAAAAGGGGGGGAAAGAGAAAAGAGAGAGAGAGAGAAGGGGAGAGAGAGAGAGAGAGAAAAGAGACAGAGAGAGAGAGAAAAGAGGAGAGAGAGAGAGGGGAAGAGAGAGGAGAGGGAGAGAGGGGGGGGGGGGAAAAAAGGAAAGGGGTTATAGGGTCACCTTCACGGGAAGGGTAGAATCCTGTAATGGTGTGTGTTTTGGCTATATATGGGGTGTGTACTCACCTTTTTTGTACCACCTATTTGGTTTGCAGGGGTCGAGTCCCTAGCTCCGGGCCCCCACCTTTTTCCCCGGGTTGCTACTACCCCCTTTCTCTCTCCCCGCTCCATGAGCTTTACCCAACCTCGTTTTAAAAAACCTGTGAAATGTTCATGCCCCTCCACAAACGCCATTTTCTAGGCTTTTCCCCACTGCTTAAAATCAAATGGCTAAAAAAAACCCCCTACTATCTCCTGATTCATTTGTGCCCTTAAATTTTTCCTTGGGGGGGGCCCTCTTTTTTCCCTGTGTCCCCCCTGGAACTTTCCCTGTCCTTTGTCCCCCTTTGTCTATTCCTGCGTTTTTTTATATGTCGTTATCATGCCCTTCCCCTGACCCTCCTGCCCCTCCAGTGTCGTCGGGGGCCGATTTCCCTTAATCTTTCTTTTTATAGGGCATTCCCCCCTTTGCTCGTGTGTGTCGTATGTACTCCCCCTAATTGGGGTTTCAAAGGGGCCCCAGACTAACTCCTGGCCCCGCATGTGGGGTTTTTGGGGTGGGTGTGGGTGGGTGTTTATGTGTGTGTGTGTGTGTGGTGCATATGGGGTTTGTGTGTGTGTGTGTGTGTGTGTGTGGTGTGTGTGGGGTGTGTTGGGTGTGTGTGTGTGTGTGGGGTGTGTGTGTGTGTGTTGGGCACAGGGTATTCAAGTGCCTAAAACAGGCGGTTCTCCCAAATGTGCCTGCCTATTTTTATGTAAACATTTCCCTTTTTTCCCACCTAGTAAAACATAAAGTATTGATATGTACCCCGACTCTTGTTTTCCCCCTGTACCTCTTATGGGGTTTTTAAAAATTTTTTCAAAAATAAATACACTTTGGCTTTGCCATAAGGGCCCTACCAACTAAATTCTATTAAATGCCATAAAAAGCCCGCTTATTCTAAATTTTGAAAGCTCGAGGGGGAGTGACCCCCAATTTCCCGCTAGAGACATGTACATTGACCCCATGCAACTCAAAAAGGTGAATATTAAATTGCGGCTGGGAGGGGGTAACCCTTTGGGGGGGTCTTCCTGCCCAAAGATATTTTTGTGCTTCTCGGTAAATTTTTTTCCCTTAACTTCCTGAAAGCAAATATAGTCCCCTACTCTTTTAAATTTTTTTAAACACTCCCCTGTATTTAAATGACACATCTATACATTTCTTTTTATCTCCCTGGTCTTGAGCCCACTTATTCTTCAAAAAAACCCCACTGTGTTATTATGGCAACCCCATTTTTGGCCCCGACACAACCCCTTTACCCTTCCAACGGCCCCTACTAAACACTCAGCAACTATTTCCTTTTTTTTCTTTTTTTGGATCACTTATATTTCCCTTTTTTTGGGGCTTAAGTGATTTATGCACTCTCATGCGGCACACGCCTATATCCCACACTCTATTCCCTTTTGGCACAGTCAAAATTATCACCAAAACACAGCTCCAAAACCCGGGGCTTTCCCCCACAAGGGGTGTGTTGGGGTTTTTGTGTGGGGTTTTGTGTGTTTTTGTGTGGTGTGAGAGAAAAGAGAAGAGAGAGAAGGGAAGAGAGAGAGAGAGAGAGGAGGGGGGAGGGTACCTGGGTCATACCTTGGGCGCGTTTTGGGGGGGGCAACGCCCCCGGCTCGGTCGAGACCAGGCCTCGTGGGGATCAGGTCTAAATTTAAACCCGGTTGTTACTTTAGGTGCTTTTCCAGTGCCTTCATGAAGACAGCCAGGGGTCTATTGGTAATCCCCCTTATGTACTCGTGGCGCCCCTGCTTTTCATTGGGGGAATGTTGCATCTCCTGCCGAGTCTTTTGCTTTCGTAGGAGTGATTTTCGTGTACAAGTTTGGCACTAATCCCTCTAGGATTTTCCAAGTGTATATTATCATGTATCTCCCTCGCCTGCATTCCAGGGAATACCAATCAAAGGACTTCAACCGTTCCCAGTAATTTAGGTGCCTTATCGTACTTATGTGTGCCATAAAAGTTCTTTGTACACTCTACAGGTCTGCAATTTCTCCTGCCTTGAAGGAGCAATTAGTGTACAGCAGTATTCCAGCCTAGAGAGAACAAGCAGTTTGAAGAGAATCATTATGGGCTTGGCATCCCTACTTTTGAAGGTTCTTATTATCCATCCTATCATTTTCGTAGCAGATGCGATAGATACATTATTGTGGTCTTTGAAGGCGAGATCCTCTGACATTATCACTCCCAGATCCTTCATATCACTTTCTCGCTCTATTGTGTGGTTGGAATTTGTTGTATACCTTGATACAATTTTAATTTCCTCAAATTTTCCATATCTGAGTAGTTGAAATTTCTCTTCATTGATCTTCATGTTGTTTTGAGTGGCCCATTTGAAGATTTGGTTGATCTCCGCTGGGAGTCTTGCAGTGTCTTCGATGGAGGTCACTGTCATGGCAATTTAGATGTCATCCGCAAAGGAAGACATGTTGGATTCGTGACCCAGTGTCTTAAGCATTCAGAGAGACCTGGATAGGTTGTCACAATGGGCAGTTGAAAATGATACACTTTTGGTATTAAATAAAATATGAGAATAACTTACATGATAACTACTTACCTCAGAATAGTCATAAGAAATAACCTAAAATTCATTAGGCAATGTCTTTCAGTGAGCAGCAATGCCATCAGGATGCTTAGCTTCTTAGAAAAAATATTTCAGTACCAGACATTCGAAACCAAATTAGCCTTGGTTATGCTGTTCCATAATTACATAACAACCATAAACTTGATAGGTTAACAATAATGTGGGTTAAGATTTCTGTTTTTAAGAGTTGAGTTGAGGGGTGTTAATGTTGCAGTTTAAAAACTGTAGTGTAAAGCACCCTTCTGGTAAGACAGTGATGGAGTGAATGATGGTGAAAGTTTTTCTTTTTCGGGCCACCCTGCCTTGGTGGGAATCGGCCAGTGTGATAATAAAATAATAATAAGAGTTGTGTGAAACTGGAGTAGTCTCCCCTGTGGAGAAGTACATCACAAATATAACATTGTTAGTCACAGTCCACTTCAGCAGTGTCTACAAGCAACCAGATGATAGCTTGATAAGAGGATTCAGTTGTAGACATCACTGTGGCCGACAGTGTAGTTGCAGGGGTTAGAGAGCTATTGCAGTAGCGGTAGTTTTAAGATCATGACTTCCATCCATTTTTATCTTTCGTATTAAATATCATTTCCCATATATCGAATGAGGAATTGATTCATTCCCTCTGCTGATAGTCTCGGTGTAGACGGGAAGGTCATCTGCCATTTGCCTCTCTCTTTCTCTTTCTCTTCTCCCTCCCCGTCTCTCTCTATCGCATTCTGTCTGTCTATCTGTCTGTCGGTCTCTCTCTTTCTCTCTCTCTCTCTCTCTCTCTCTCTCTCTCCTCTCTCCTCTCTCTTCCCCTCCTCCTCCTCTCTCTCTCTCATCCTCTCTCTCTCTCTCTCTCTCTCTCTCTCCTTCTCTCTCTCTCTCTTTCTCTTTCTCTCTGTTCTTTCGCATCCCTGCCTCATACTTTTTTGATATTCAAATCCCAGTAAAGGTCCTGGAATTGTCACAGTCAAGAGCAAAAAGAAAAAAATCGTTTATTAATTCGGTCGCATATTCAGGAGGGCGCCCTGATGGTATACCCAGCAGGCAGAAAAGTC
>NC_069445.1:36757461-36776640 GCF_026875155.1 Cherax quadricarinatus | reverse complement strand
GCTGTGGTTCAACTCATGACAAGTTGTATGCAGCTTCTGAATATAAAGTTAAATGCAATCTTTCAGGAAATGGGAGTAAAGGAATTTGTGAGATGTATTAAACTTTGTTTTCAAAGTTAAAAAGTAAAAACTAGCACATCGTGCATGCATGGAAGGGCCTCTAGAGACAGAGGACTATTGAGAGTGGTGAAGTGATTCATCTTTTGGAGAGTTCACGCAGTTTTGTGAGTTTAATTCTCTTTGTTAAGTAATCTGTATATACACACAAGTGTTTCTAAGACAAAAACAATTTCTCATTCTCCCCAATTTATATCTGGTTAACATTCCAGTAGTCGGTATTAAGTCTTCATTATTAAGATTAATAAAAAATTTAGCATTTAATAGTATTAATAAACAATTTTGTATTTTTTTTTTTAACACATTGGCTGTTTCCCACCGAGGCAGGGTGACTCGAAAAAGAAATACGTACCTCCACCATCCTTCACACTATCACTGTCTTGCCAGAGGCTTGCAGATACGACAGTTTAGATGTCACTCTAAACAGCATACATCCCAAACCCCTCCTAGTGCAGGCACTGTGCTTTCCACCTCCAGGACTCAAGTCCATCTAACCAGTTTCCCGAAACCCCTTTCACAAAATATTACCCTGTTCACACTCCAACAGCTCATCAAGTCCCAAAATTCATTCATCTCCACTCACTCCCATTAAACACACTTGGTAAAACCACTTGTTAGTATACCCCCTTAATGGGAATACTAGTAAGAGTAGAATGAGATATGTAGGTTCTTTTCATCCATCCCTGGGTAAATAAGTGGTTAAATCAAGACTGGGATAGATGCTGAAACTTTTAAGTGATAGTTAAATGCTATATGCTAATTAAAATCTGATAAGAGTAATCAGGAACCACATTTTCCCTTTCCTGGTTACAACAGTAATACCCCCCTTTCCTTCATTATCTAATTACCTGTAACTGATCGTGGAGTGGTACGTCTCTGAGCTTGTCGCCAATGAGGTGGTGTCCTGCTGCGAGAAAGACTGCGGGATGGTGATGGAGTGTGGGTAGCGCTTAAATTAGAAAAAATAATGTTAAAAAATATTCAAATAACAGTATTGTATCTGATGAAATATGCTCAGAAAAATACATATATATAAATATGATATGACTGAGGGAGAAAGGAACTCTACAAATATACAGGCAAAATGTTTAAGGAACAGAAGGCAAACAGATTATACAGTTTCAAAAGAAAATTGATTTCACTGGCTTTCACATGACAGAACAAACATTTTTTCAATTTACTATAAAAAAGGGGAAATAAAAGATCATTAGAGTTTTGGGCCCGGGAAAACTGTCTTTTTTTTTAGGTCCAGTAATCAAGAAAAAAAAAAAAAAAAAAGTGCTAAAACTGTGATTAGTCCCATATCAGCTAAAAAGGATAAAATAAAGGGTTACTGAAAAAAATGCGGCACCCCCGGTTTCTCAACAACCAACAGGAAAAGGGGCTGTGGCCTGGCGGGAAAGAGAACTTTCTGTGACTCAACACGGGATAAGAATGGAAAAACCAAAAAACCCGATCTCCCCAAATTACCAAGTTTATTAAAAATTTTTTCTCCTTTGTAGAGAATTCAAAACATATCATTTTCCCAAAGCCCCCCTTCCCTTGACTTGGGCCACTCTTGGTATAGGCTCGCACTTAGCCCGGACCTTTCTTCCTCTGTTTTGGCGTCCTTCTTTTCCCCTTCCTTTTCTGGCCCCCACGATACAAAAACCGTTTTTGGGGAAATTGGGTTTTCATCAGGATAATAACGAACAAAACAAAGGGGTGGCTGCAAAAATTAGCCTGATCACCACCTTCAGAGGTATATCCTTGACTTCACCTTCCCACCAAGCTGACAAAAGAATTTACAAAAAAAAAATTAATGTACTATATTCATTTTACAAAAGGTTAGAATTTTGAGAAGTGGTATCAGACAGAGAAACTAAAACAAATAATTCAATTTTTAATTGAATAATACTTAAACACTTTTAAATTTCTTTTCCCATTTCCTGAAAATTATCGTGAACCCCCGGAAAATTAAAAGTACACTACCATCCACTTACGCCCGAGTTCGGTTCCGAAAAACCAGTCTAAGCGAACTTTACTACTGAATTCAACAAAACATTTTTGAAAGACTTTATTTTATTGTTTTATTTTGGTATTTCATTTTTCCCCTTTATTTTTCATGCTGTTGTACAGTGGACCCCCGTTAACGATATTTTTTCACTCCAAATTTTTTTCGGGGCCAACGACGAATTTTTCACATAAGGAATATTTGAAGAGATTAGTCCATTTCAGCCCCCCAAAAAAAACACATAAAAATGCACTTACATAAATACACTTAATAATTGGTCCTTTTGGGGGTAATCGTTATGCGGGGGTCCACTTATGTTTTATACTGTAAGGTTGGATAAACACTGTGTACAACATAAATAGTTTTTTTTTCCCCAGATATTTGGCAAAAAAAACACGGTCATAAGTGGTGGTCATAAGTCGAGCAGGTCGAAGTCGGGGGTAGGTGCACAATATTTTCTTGATGGCATTTTTGGGGATTAAAAGTAAATGGGTCACTTCAGTAAAGTGCCCAATTTTGAAAATACCCCCCACCTGACCATCGAAATTTCAATAAAATTTTACGAAGGTTGGCAGTATGCAACTAACTTTGGCAAAATTTTAGTTCATGAATGCAATAGTATAATGACAGCCCTAGAGTGGAGGCCTGTGAAAATTTCACAGCCCGCAGCACACAATCAAAATGTTCAGTTGATTGCTGTGGGATATCTAGAAAAGTAAAAGTTTTGTAAGTAGCATGTCTAACAAATTTTGGAGCTGATTTCAAAAATTCGTTCTAAACTTGCATATTTTTTCCCTTTTTTTTCATGGTATGAAACCAAGAAAGAAAAAAAATGGAGTAAAATTAAATCTTGAATTTCAGCGGCCTTATCTCTAAAAGGGAAAAATATTTTAGCCATACCCAAGTAACAGTCACAATCTTAAAAATCAGACTCCAAAAATTTTTAGTTCCTGGGTAATGTAACTAAAATGCCCTCACGACCTCACAGTGAACTCTAAGCATTTTTTCTGACAACCCAAAAGCAAAAAAAAAAAACAACCAAATTTTTTTAAAAAAACCTTTATTTGAAAGAGCGATTCTAAACAAAGAAAACTATTATTTGGTAGGCATTTTGTCTTGAAGTGAGAAAACAAAACCAAAAAAAAAGGCAGTTTTTTGGGTTTTTGGGGAATGTTATAACGAAAACCAAAATAGGTTTTTTTTAGACATGAGCCGTCGCTCGGTTTTATTTTTTTCTCTATTATGGGGGGCTTCCCTTTCAAACCCACACACCTCGTTTTTTATCTGTGCTTTAATTCCTGGAATAATCCTGTTTTTTTTCCCGAGCATTCCTCTGCACTTACTTTCTTAGGACCCATGATTAGAACTAAGAAATTTTGGAAAAAAACAGGGACCCCCGAAAAGTTTCCTCCCAAGCGACCAAATTTTTAAGTTTTTTTAAGTAAGTGCATTTTTACGTGTAGTTTGGGGGTCTGAAATGGGAAAACTACTTCCAATATTTCTTTGGGAACAAAATTGGTCAGACTGGAACCTGAACAAAATTTGGGGGGTGAAAAAATAGTTAACCCCCGGGGCCACTGTAACTGCACAAAACCAAGCAAAAAACAGAGAAAAGTTCCCCGGCGAGGTAAACATGCATGATTTTCAGCGTTCTGTAGCTGTCTTTCTTGCCATAGATCTTTCTTCCAGGTAGTAGGTTTGGAGACAGCAAGCCCAGGGAGGGCTAGTTTCCCCCAAATAGTGTAAAACAGAAACCTGTAATTGTTTTACACAAGGGAGGTTCTGGTGTCTTTTTTTTTCTGTCTCATACACATCAGATTTCAGGTACATCTTGCACTTCTCTTACACTTAGGTCACACTACACTATATGTAAAACCCCTTTGGGTTTTCTTCATTTTTTTTTCTTTCTTTTTTTTTTGTTGTTTTTTTTTCCCCTTTTTTCCATGGGAAAATGGAAAAGAATTCTTGCTCCGTAAGCCATGCGTGTTGTAAGAGGCGACTAAAATGCCGGGAGCAAGGGGCTAGGAACACGTGCGTGAGCGTGTTTAGATAGGAGTGAATGGAGACGAATAATACATGGGACCTAACGATCTGTTGGAGTGTGAAAAGGGTAATATTTAGTGAAGGGATTCAGGGAAACCGGTTATTTTCATATAGTCGGACTTGAGTCCTGGAAATGGGAAGTACAATGCCCGCACTTTAAAGGAGGGGTTTGGGATATTGGCAGTTTGGAGGGATATGTTGTGTATCTTTGTATGTGAATGCTTCTAAACTGTGTATTCTGAGCACCTGTGCGAGTGTGGTGAAAGTGTTGAATGATGATGAAAGTATTTTTTTTTTGGGGATTTTCTTTCTTTTTTTGGTCACCCGCCTCGGTGGGGAGCGGCCGACTTGTTGAAAAAAAAAAAAAAGGAGGAAGTTTCGTTTTTCCTTTTGGGCCACCCCGCCTCGGTGGGATACAGCCGGTGTGTTGAATGGAAGAAGAATAATTATTATTATCCTAGGTAGTAGGTTGGTTAACAGCAACTGCCCTGTCGGCCGTCTCCCACCGAGGCAAGGTGACCCAAAAAGAAAGAAAATCCCCACAAAGAAAAAACTTTCATCTTCATTCAACACTTTCACACATAATCACTGTTTTTGCAGAGGTGCTCAGAACACAACAGTTTAGAAGCATATACGTATAAAGATACACAACATATCCCTCCAAACTGCTAATATCCCGAAACCCCTCCTTTAGAGTGCAGGCATTGTACTTCCCATTTATAGGACTCAAGTCCGGCTATATAAAAATAACTGGTTTCCCTGAATCCCTTCACTAAATATTACCCTGCTCACACTCCAACAGATCGTCAGGTCCCAAATACCATTTCACTCCTATCGAACACGCTCATGTACACTTGCTGGAAGTCTAAGCCCCTCGCCCACAAAACCTCCCTTACCCCTTCCTTCCAACCTTTTTGAGGACGACCCCTACCCTGACTTCCTTCCCCTACAGATTTAAATGCTCTCCATGTCATTCTACTTTGATCCATTCTCTCTAAATGACCAAACCACCTCAACAACCCCTCTTCAGCCCTCTGACTAATACTTTTATTAACTCCACACCTCCTAATTTCCACACTCTACTATAACCCACTTTTCACATCCAACCTTTATTGTATTCCACATAATCCTTGAATTAATACATTTATAGTCTCTCTTTTCCTGCCATGACTTATCCTTCAACATTATTGCTACTACTCCTTTAGCTCTAACTCTATTTGAAACCCCTGACCTAATCCCATTTATTCCTCTCCACTGAAACTCTCCCACCCCCTTCACCTTTGTTTCACTTAAAGCCAGTACATCCAGCTTCTTCTCATTCATAACATCCACAATCATCTCTTTCTTATCATTTGCACAACATCCACGCACATTCAGACTTCCCACTTAAACAATTTTCTTCTTCTTATTCTTTTTAGTAATTATTATAGGAAAAGGGGTTACTAGTTCTTGTTCTTGTTTATTTCCTATTATCTCCATGGGGAAGTGGAACAGAATTCTTCCTCCGTAAGCCATGCGTGTTGTAAGAGGCGACTAAAATGCCAGAAAGGGGCTAGTAACCCCTTCTCCTGTATTACTAAACATAAAAGGAGAAACTTTCGTTTCTCCTTTTGGGCCACCCCGCCTCGGTGGGATACAGCTGGTGTGTTGAAAGAAGAAAAATTATTACAGTGGTCCCTCGTTGTTCATAATTAATCCGTTCCTGGAGCCGTTACTATAAACGAAATTTACGATTTACGAATCAATTTTCCCCATAAGAAATAATGTAAATACAATTAATCCGTTCCTGACACCCAGAAGTATTAAAACAAAAAAAATTTTAACATGAAATATACATGTAGTACATAAACAATACAATGGGAAATGATGAATGAAAAATTAACAGCATAACACTTACCTTTATTGGAGATTCTTCTTAGTGTATGGGAGACTGGAGGAGGAGGAGAGAGTGGATTGTTTATAGTTTGGAAGGGGAATCCCCTTCCATCAACACCTCAGGTACCATTTGCTTTTCTGGGGTTGCTTCTTTCCTGTTTCTTAATGCACTAGGCCCTTGAGAGTCATGGGTCCGTTCAAAAAAATAATTGGAGGAGCTCGTTTTGGGTCTTTTTAAATTTTCCCCAAAAATGGCAAGATTTTGCATGTACATGTTGCCAACTGGCTTGCAACAACCTTGTTAGGGTGAGTTTCTTTTAAAAAGTTTCCACTTCCCCCCAATTAAAAATTCTTTAATTTTGAAAAAAGGCCCCTTCTTCCATCTTCTTCCCTCCCCTCTGCGCAAGATTCTGAGTGCGATGTGTTCTTTTCCCTGCTAAAGCTCTTGACTCTCGTGGTGGCTCTTTCATTGTGGTCTTCCCCAATTTTCCCAAATCTCCAAATAACCCAAACCCCATGGAATCCCCAGTGCCCAATTGTTTTACAACAGACATAGGTCATTGGGGTCAGCCCCAAATCCTTCAAAACCCCTTTGTCGACCAACTGGCCACAATTTTCCCCGGCAGGTTCAAAGTCCTGGTAGTCACTCCCCCCCCAACCCGCCTAAAAGGGGTTATGCAGTGGGGATGCTGGTGTTCTCTCCAAATTTCCCCTTGGGGCCAAGTGGTGTGTATGGTAAGAAAGCACTGTAAAAAACATTGCTTTTGTGTAGATTTTTTTAAAAGTTTGCAATAACCTGTGGTAATGGGTTGGGGAGAGGAGTGGTATTCGGGGGCAAGCTTTACTGTGTGAAACCCCCAAATCTCGAAAATTAGGTATCCAAGTTTGGAGGATGAGCAATGCATTTCCCTTACAGCCGCATTGGATCAATTTCTTTTCCCGGGATACCCTTACCTAGGGCAAAAAAACTTTTGAACCCTTTGACGAAAATTTCCCTTTGTCCCAATTTCCTTACTATTTGATTTCAAAACAACAAATTTACTTTCATAAAATTGTTTTTCCGAAACTCTGGGATTTTCAGAATGGTACCTTTGTAAGGGGTTTATTTGAAATCCCCTAGCATTAGCGCAGAAACTTAGGTCAGCCTGTCTTTCTAGGCTTATGTCCTGGCATTGCCTTTTTCCCCTTTTTGTAAAAGAAGTCCTCTTTGGAAATTTTTTTCCAAAAGAGGTTGTTTGTACAATGAAAACTTGTTCAGGTTTCAGTCCTTCATGTTTTTTGTACCTGGAATTTAGCACATATTTTCAGCCGCCCCTTTTGGTCCCCAACTGGCGCCCCCACCATGCCCTTCCCCACTTGTTTGCCGTCGGTTTTTAAATCTCTAAACCCCTTTGTGGGTTTAAAATTTACTCACTTCACCATATTTTCAGGAATTTTTTACCCAAATCTTTATGCAACTGCCTAGCCTTTTCACAAATAAACGAAATCATAAGGTATTCTGTAAATTTTTTTCATTTATCCCCACCAATTTAAAAACTTCTCAACCTTCCCGTATGGGGATCTCATTTTTTTCGCTGCTTCCCTTGCAACAACAGTTTTTTTCATTTTTTTGGCCACTATGGAACTAAGGTTGTGTAGGGTTTCTTATAACGGACGTTCAGCCACATTGTACACTTTATATTGTTAATGATGGTTTTTTTTAATTCAATCAATTTTCCCTTTTTTCCCCAAAGGGTTGGCCTGGGCTTTCTTGGGGCATGGTAGCTTATTTTTGTACTGCAAACACTAAAATTAAAAGGAATATTATGAAATATTTCGCTGGGCCGCGAGGGGGGGCCTTTTGCTCACTGGTAAACAAAGCAGAAAGGCTGCCGCCTGGCTCAGCGTGCGTCGCGCCCTGGACGAACTCGACTCGCGAGTCATCTTTAAAAAGCAAGTCCTGTTATACGAAAATCCCCCTATGATTGGGTTTTTTACATTGCTGAAAAAAATGGCATGAATTCCGGAGTTCATAAATGAAGGACTAAACTGAAAAAAGGTTCAATTGTGGGCGAAAAAGGCCTCTTTTGGAAAAAAATGCCCAAAAAGGACCTTCTTTACACAAGGGAAAAAAACATGCCAGGCACAAGCCTATGAAAGCAGGTGACGTAAAAGTTCGCGCTAATGCTGGGGGATTTCAAAGTGAAGCCCTTTTTAGTGTACCATTCTGAAAATCCCGTGTGTTCAGGAAAAAAAAAGTTATGAAGAAAATTGTGGTGTTTTGGAAATCAATGTAAGGGATGGGTCACGGGGAAATTTCGTCGAGTGGTTCAAAGAAGGTTTGGCCCTAGTGTGAAAGGGGTATCTCCTGGAAAAAAAAATTGGATCTCAAGTGCGTGCTAGTAATGGACAAAGCATCTGCTCATCCTAAAAATTGGATGACCTAATTTTCGAGGAGTTTGGGTTCATCACAGTAAAGTTCTTGCCCCCAAATACCACTCCTCTCCTCCAACCCATGGACCAGCAGGTTATTGCAAACTTTAAAAAAACTCTACACAAAAGCAATGTTTCACAGGTGCTTGACTGTGACCACAGACACTCACTTGACCCTAAGGAATTTTGGAGAGAACACTTCAGCATCCTCCACTGCATAACCCTTATAGGTATGGCTTGGGAGGGAGTGACTAACCAGGACTCTGAACTCTGCCTGGAGAAAATTGTGGCCAGATTGTGTCGACAAGAGGGATTTTGAAGAATTTGGGACTGACCCTAATGAGCCTATGTCTGTTGTAAAATCAATTGTGGCACTGGGGAGTTCCATGGGGTTGGATGTGAGTTTGGAGGATGTGGAAGAATTGGTGGAAGAACACAATGAAGAGCTCACCACTGAGGAGCTGCAAGAGCTTCAGCAGGAAGAGCAACACATTGCAGCTCAGAATCTTGCTGCAGAGGAGGAAGAGAGATGAAAGAAGGTGCCTTCTTCAGAAATTAAAGAGATTTTTACTATGTGGGGTAAGATGGAAAGCTTTATGGAGAAACATCACCCTAACAAGGTTGTTGCAAGCCAGATTGGCAACATGTACAGTGACAAAGTCTTGGGCCATTTTAGGGAAGTGTTAAAGTGATGCCCGAAACAGAGCTCTCTCCACAGTTATTTTGTGAGACAGGACTCCAGTGACTCTCAAGGTGGTCCTAGTGGCATTAAGAAACAGAGAAGAGAAGCAACCCCAGAAAAGCAAATGGTACCTGAGATGTTGATGGAAGGGGATTCCCCTTCCAAACTATAAACAATCCACTCTCTCTCCTCCTCCAGTCACCCATACACTAAGAAGAATCTTCAATAAAGGTAAGTGTTATGCTGTTAATGTTTCATTCATCATTTCCCATTGTATTGTTTATGTACTACATGCATATTTCATGTTAAAAAATTTTTTGTTTTAATACTTCTGGGTGTCAGGAACGGTTTTAATTGTATTTAATTATTTCTTATGGGGAAAATTGATTCGTAAATCGTAAATTTCGTTTATAGTAACGGCTCCAGGAACGGATTAATTACGAATAACGAGGGACCACCGTACAATGTTTCAGTGTTTTCCTTATGAAACTAGTTATCTAGTGCAGTTAGCCTCACAAACACTCCATTTTCTCTTATAAGAGTATGGGAATGGCGGGAGTGGGAATGGCTGCCACCACTAGTCACGTAATGACATATTTTATTCATTCTAGAGTATATATCATGTTACCATGTTATTTATATTGTTAATTATGTCATATTAGATTAATTGTGATAGATAAATAAGCCGTAGAGTTGATATTAGCGTGATATTGAAGTATTTTGTCCTGCCTCCTGAGAGCAGGAATTCCGCTGGAACAGATTAATGGCATTTCAATTAATTTAAATGGGGGAAAATTGATTTGATATACTGCAAAATGAATTACGAGCTAGGTCACGGAAGGGTTTAAAAACCCTTTTGACGCGGGGTCATATATATACTCATGGGAGATACCGGTTTGCGAAATCTAACGCATAAATCTAGGGGCTTCAAAGCAAGCGGGAGAGGGTGGTAGCCTACAGAGAGAAATGGTCTCAGGGGTCGGTGTGCACCCTTAAAAAAAAATGGGGGCTCACGGTGCATTGTGGGAACCCATTTTGGTAGTCCATTTTCACCATGCCTCGCGGTAAGAATTCCTCACCCCTTTGGGTTTGGGGTCTTTTTTTCCCTATGAAGCTAAAAACGGATGATAGGCCCGGAAATAAATTTTCCCGGGTTTTGAAGCGGGGTGACCGAGAAAATTACCCAGATAAAAATTAGTGATAAAAACCCAGATGACCCACAACCATCCACCTCTGGGCGGGGCCCGGGCTCGTTCATGTTCACCTGTACCAGACAAAAGAGAAACTTTTTCCCCTGTAAAAGACTCAATGTAGCATGAAAGTGAAGTGATAGTGATTTCAAGCTTACTGAAAGCACTTCTAATTGTGACAGTGAGGTGAATATTCCCCATGAAGCGCATATATATGACGTCGCATGCGGTCTGGGGGTGTGCCTATCTTTTCCAAGAGGAAGGATACACTCGAGCACATCCCGTGGCCCTCACCACGTCCTGAGAGTGGATGACGATATTGTTACAGGGATAAATGATGTGAGTGAGGCGAGGCGGTGGTGGTGAAAGTGACGGGGCATGAGTCATGTACACCAGCAGCGGGCCACCTACTGACTCTGCACAACTACAACCGCCTGGGCTGCCCCCCACTCTTACAACCACAACCCAACCGCAAAACCAAACGACATTACAATACCAAAACGCACCACTGACCGCATGGGGGATTGGCAGCAAGATGACAGTTTGTTCCCAATCCCCCATACTTTGATGGGACAAACGGAAAAACGGCCATCATTACCTTGGGAACAACCCCACTAACGGGAAATCTTTCATTTGTTTTTTCGATAACCCCTGATGGACTTATTGTCAGGGAAAGCAATACATTTGAGTAAAAACCATGGCAAACACTATTCTGTCACCAAAAACCCCACACCATGAAGGACCAACGGGCGAGATGTATCTGTTTCTTTGCCAAAATAAGCTTTCCACAATGTAACCCAAGTGTAAACACAACGGGGGCGACAACCCCCCTGTTTTAAAACCCCCTTTCAGTGACTTTATACCAGTGAATAGATTTGTGTTACTGTTACTATGTTACACTTTTCAGACAAAACCAGGCCTGACAGAAGCGAAGGTTATATGAGATCAACGGTGTTTTATGTACCGAAAAAAAAAAGTCTGTATGTTTTTTTACCCCTTTTCAGGAACTTGTTATAGACGATCTTTGATTTTGTTAAAAGGGAAAGACCTCATTCAAGCATATAAAAAAGCAAGAGGAAACATTTTTGGTTTAAAGTTATTTTTTCTGTGTGATTGAAAAACTGTCTGGTTTTTGGAAAAAATTGTGTACACTGGCGGTAAAACAATGGAAAAAACCGGGAAGTTAGGGGTTTTCCGGGGGATTGGTTAGAACAATATGGAGCCAACTTGGTAAGGGGGATATTTTATAACTACAACTGGTACACAAACCCCATACTCAGTGATTTTTTGCATAAACTGACAAGTTGTGGCACAGTGCGTAGAAATCGTAAACATATGCCTAGGTTCAAACTGGCATCGTAGAGGCGAAGTGCAGGTGTTTTCTGCCAATGACATCAGGAATTTCAGTGGCATGACAAACGTATGTCCACACTGCTGACATCAGTTCACCGACACGAAATGGTAGACACTGGGAAACAGAAGAGAGAGACCAATGAACCATTTGAAAAAACCCGCAGCTTGATGGATTACAAACCCCAATTGCGCTTTGTGACAAATTGAATGCAGATTGGGTTTGCTGTTTGCAAGAGTTTTTAAAAAAAGGGACATAAAACTTTTTTCCCCTTTTTGACATTTCCCGCTGAATGCTTATAATATTATAAGTTGAAGACCAAGAACAAACCCAAATAGGGGGAATTTTGTTTGTCATCATCAGACAAATAAATTCAAGTCCAAAAACCACCTGCAATAGAAACCCGCGCCCACAAATTATCAAACTCCCTCGTCTGAGGCCCCGGTGATCACACCTCATACCACCCCGCCAGCACTACTGCCAAAAAAATGCTCAGAAAGGTTTTTGTCCCGTGGGCAAACCCAAAAACGCCCACAAAAAACCCAAAGACACTCTTTTTTGGGAGGAGTGTAAGACACCATTGTGCTTTTACCCGTTTTCAAAGAATTCCACAAGCTGCAGCACTTCTAAAAAGTGTCCTGATTGTACTATGTACATGGGCCCCCCCGTTAACATTTTTTTTCACTCCAAAGTATGTTCAGGTGCCAGTCTGACCAATTTGTTCCCAAAAAAAATATTTGAAGCAGATTTGTCCATTTCAGACCCCCAAAAATACAATACAAACGCACTTACATAAATACACATTAATTTGTCACATTCGGAGGTAATTTGTTAGCGGGGGGCCACGTATATATATTATAAAAAAAATCGAATAAACCCTTTTTTTTACATTGTTTGTTTGTGTAAACAAGTTTTAGAACATTATAATATACAGTGTTTTTGCTATATTGGTTACATTCAACGAGTGTATATTTGAAAAATTGACAAAATTTGGTCTCACAGGCCACAAATTATGTGAAAAAATAAAATAGTAAAAAAAAAAAAAAAAAACCATCAAAACAAAAAAAAAAAGTTTACCGGGTGAGTGGGCAGTCGCCGCTGTTTTTCCGCTAGCAGATAAATTTCGCAAATTTTGGCTCTATATCTCGGGAAGTACGATGGGAAAATTTTTTTTTTTGGGACTAAAACAATCAAAAAAAATAATCTTAACATTTTTTATAAAAAAATAATTTTTTTTTTTCGAATATTTGGCGACACCAGGGGACACTTCAGGATTGGGCCCTCGACAGTCAAAGGGTTAAACTCTTAAATCAAGGTTTCCCCTGCATTTTTTTAATTTTAAATTTTTTAAATTTTAAAAAAAAAAAATGTCGTGACAACTCTGATGGCAAATTTTGACCTTGCTGATTTTTTTACAAAACATTAATGCAACAGAACATTTTGTGAGTTACTGATTTTAGCAGTTTGGGTCATACATTGTTCTAAAGTTCCAGGATATTTAAAAAGATTTCAATATACAGGGACCCTCAAAACCCGCGATATAATCCGTTCCTGAAGTTATTATTTTTTATTTTTTTTTTATTACACACTGGCCCCATTCCCACCAAGGGAGGGGGCCCGAAAAAGAAAAACTTTACCATCATTCACTCCCTCACTGTCTTGCCAGAAGGGTGCTTTTCACTACAGTTTTTTTTAAAATGCAACATTACACCCCTCCTTCAGAGTCAGGGACTGTACTTCCCCTCTCCAGGCCAAGCCCGGGCCCGCCGGTTTCCCCCAACCCCTTCATAAATGTTACTTTGTCACCTCCAACAGCACGTCAATTATTAAAAAAACCCTTTGTCTCCATTCACTCCTATCAAACACCTCATGCATACCTGCTGGAAGTCCCAAACCCCTAGCGCACAAAAAATCCTTTAAAAACCCCCCCTCTCCAAACCCTTTTCCTAGGCCACCCTACCCCCCTTCCTCCACTAAAGACTGATACACTCTTGAAGTCATTCTGTTTCGCTCCATTCTCTCTACATGTCCGAACCACCTCAACAACCCTTCCTCAGCCCTCTGGACAACAGTTTTGGTAATCCCGCACCTCCTCCTAACTTCCAAACTACGAATTCTCTGCATTATATTCACACCACACATTGCCCTCAGACATGACATCTCCACTGCCTCCAGCCTTCTCCTCGCTGCAACATTCATCACCCATGCCTCACACCCATATAAGAGCGTTGGTAAAACTATACTCTCATACATTCCCCTCTTTGCCTCCAAGGACAAAGCTCTTGTCTCCACAGACTCCTAAGTGCAACCACTCACTCTTTTCCCCTCATCAATTCTATGATTCACCTCATCTTTCATAGACCCATCCGCTGACACGTCCACTCCCAAATATCTGAATACATTCACCTCCTCCATACTCTCTCCCTCCAATCTGATATTCAATCTTTCATCACCTAATCTTTTTATCCTCATAACCTTACTCTTTCCTGTATTCACCTTTAATTTTCTTCTTTTGCACAGCCTACCAAATTCATCCACCAATCTCTGCAACTTCTCTTCAGAATCTCCCAAGAGCACAGTGTCATCAGCAAAGAGCAGCTGTGACAACTCCCACTTTGTGTGTGATTCTTTATCTTTTAACTCCACGCCTCTTGCCAAGACCCGCACATTTACTTCTCTTACAACCCCATCTAAATAAATTTATTAAACAACCACGGTGACATCACACATCCTTGTCTAAGGCCTACTTTTACTGGGAAATAATTTCCCTCTTTCCTACATACTCTAACTTGAGCCTCACTATCCTCGTAAAAACTCTTCACTGCTTTCAGTAACCTACTAACTTGAGCCTCACTATCCTCGTAAAAACTCTTCACTGCTTTCAGTAACCTACCTCCTACACCATACACTTGCAACATCTGCCACATTGCCCCCCTATCCACCCTGTCATATGCCTTTTCCAAATCCATAAATGCCACTAAGACCTCTTTAGCCTTATCTAAATACTGTTCACTTATATGTTTCACTGTAAACACCTGGTCCACACACCCCCTACCTTTCCTAAAGCCTCCTTGTTCATCTGCTATCCTATTCTCCGTCTTACTCTTAATTCTTTCAATAATAACTCTACCATACACTTTACCAGGTATACTCAGCAAACTTATCCCCCTATAATTTTTGCACTCTCTTTTATCCCCTTTGCCTTTATACAAAGGAACTATGCATGCTCTCTGCCAATCCCTAGGTACCTTACCCTCTTCCATACATTTATTAAATAATTGCACCAACCACTCCAAAACTATATCCCCACCTGCTTTTAACATTTCTATCTTTATCCCATCAATCCCGGCTGCCTTACCCCCTTTCATTTTACCTACTGCCTAACGAACTTCCCCCACACTCACAACTGGCTCTTCCTCACTCCTACAAGATGTTATTCCTCCTTGTCCTATACACGAAATCACAGCTTCCCTATCTTCATCAACATTTAACAATTCCTCAAAATATTCCCTCCATCTTCCCAATACCTCTAACTCTCCATTTAATAACTCTCCTCTCCTATTTTTAACTGACAAATCCATTTGTTCTCTAGGCTTCCTTAACTTGTTAATCTCACTCCAAAACTTTTTCTTATTTTCAACAAAATTTGTTGATAACATCTCACCCACTCTCTCATTTGCTCTCTTTTTACATTGCTTCACCACTCTCTTAACCTCTCTCTTTTTCTCCATATACTCTTCCCTCCTTGTATCACTTCTACTTTGTAAAAACTTCTCATATGCTAACTTTTTCTCCCTTACTACTCTCTTTACATCATCATTCCACAATCGCTCCTCTTCCCTCCCACACCCACCTTCCTGTAACCACAAACTTCTGCTGAACACTCCAACACTACATTTTTAAACCTTCCCCATACCTCTTCGACCCCATTGCCTATGCTCTCATTAGCCCATCTATCCTCCAATAGCTGTTTATATCTTACCCTAACTGCCTCCTCTTTTAATTTATAAACCTTCACCTCTCTCTTCCCTGATGCTTCTATTCTCCTTGTATCCCATCTACCTTTTACTCTCAAGTGTAGCTACAACTAGAAAGTGATCTGATATATCTGTGGCCCCTCTATAAACATGTACATCCTGAAGTCTACTCAACAGTCTTTTATCTACCAATACATAATCCAACAAAGTACTGTCATTTCGCCCTACATCATATCTTGTATACTTATTTATCCTCTTTTTCTTAAAATATGTATTGCCTATAACTAAACCCCTTTCTATACAAAGTTCAATCAAAGGGCTCCCATTTTCATTTACACCTGGCACCCCAAACTTACCTACCACACCCTCTCTAAAAGTTTCTCCTACTTTAACATTCAGGTCCCCTACCACAATTACCCTCTCACTTGGTTCAAAGGCTCCTATACATTCACTTAACATCTCCCAAAATCTCTCTCTCTCCTCTACATTCCTCTCTTCTCCAGGTGCATACACGCTTATTATGACCCACTTTTCGCATCCAACCTTTACTTTAATCGACATAATTCTTGAATTTACACATTCATATTCTCTTTTCTCCTTCCATAACTGATCCTTCAACATTACTGCTACCCCTTCCTTTGCTCTAACTCATTTTATCCATTCCTAACATGAATTTTGATTAAAGACCGCAGAATTGAAAGACACAATTTACCTTTCAGTTTTCTTGTGCTTCTGTTTCTTTTCCTTCTTCTTCTTCTTCTTCTTTTTCTTCTTTTTTTTTTCACTATCTGAGTCAGAATCAGATGATGCTACATTTTCCTTCTTTTTGTGCTTCTTTTCTGCTGGAGGGAAAAGAACAAGAATTTAAGAAATGGATATGCATAAGAATAAAATGAGTAACTGTAGTGAGGTTCAGGTCTAGGGCAACAATAGAAACATGCACAATACAATTTGTGTAAGACCATCCCATTATTTGATCTGAAACAAACTAGACACAGAATGGTTAACTGTTAAAGAAAAGTATATGAGATGGAGATGCTGAGAGGGGATGCAAGAATAAAATTTATGTGAATAAATAACATTAAACATTAGCAGCAGATGGTTACATATGATAATTATTTAATGTTACCAAAATTGTTATTCTGAGGGTGAGAATGGGTTGTTGAGGTAGTTTGAACATTTAAAGGATGGAGAAAAATTGGATAACTTGGAGCGTGTGTAAATCCAGGATGGAGGGAAGGACGGGGTAGGGCTCATTCTAAAAAGTTTGGAGGGAGGTGGTAAAGGAGGTTTTGAGTGCTAGGGGCTTGGACTTTCAATATGCTTGTGTGAGCTTGTCAGGTGAGTGAAAGACAGTGGTTTTCATGATTTGACATGAAGTTGGAGTGTGAGAAACCTAATATTTATGAAGGGATTCTGGGACACTGGTTAGCCAGACTTTAGTCCTAGAAGTGGGAAGTATAGTGCCTGCATTCTGCAAGAGCCAGAGGGCATGTTGTTTGGACATCCAAACTGTGGTACTGGTGCCCTTCTGGCAAGATAGTGATTGAATGAGTGATAGTGTTTTCTTCATTGTTGGATTATCCTATTTTAGTGGGACATGGCCAGTGTTAAAAATAAAATAAATAATTAGATTTGGGAGCAGACTGATTGGCACTGGACCCCAGGGATGTACTGTATTACTGAAAGGTACAGCACGTAACACTGGTTCTATTTTTTCCAATGATAGTTCTTTTCTTTGACAACGTTTCTAATTAAGGATCATAACATTCTTTTGGTCATAATATATCCTTGACAAGGTAATTTATTTTTCCCTGGGAATTCCCAATCAATGAGACTAATTTTAAGAAAGAGGAAAGAGGAGTGATTGGTGGAGTGATGAAGTAAAGGGTGTGAAAAAAGAGAAAAAGGTAGCTTATGAGAGATTTTCACAAAGCAGAAGTGTTGTAAGAAGAGCAGAGTATATGGAGAGTAAAAGAAAGATGAAGAGTGGTGAGTGTGTGCAAAAGGAGAGCAGATGAAAGAGTGGGAGAGGCACCGTCAAGAAATTTTGCAGAAAATAAGAAAAATTTTTTGGAGTGAGATAAACAAGTTAAGAAAGCCAAGGGAACAAAATGGATTTTTTGTTTTTTAACACGTTGGTCGTCTCCCACCGAGGCAAGGTGACCCAAAAAGAAAGAAAATCCCCAAAAAGAAAATACAGTGGACCCTCAACCAGCGATGGCATCGATTAACGATAAATCTAACTAGCAATACATTTTAATGCAAAAATTTTGCCTCGACTAGCGCTTAAAAACCTGACCAACGCTATTCGTTCCGTTCAAGACGCGTCCACTTTGGCCTGAGCGCGCCCCACTTGTCCCATGGGTGCCAAGCAGGACGTACATTACACAGGAGGAAAAGGCACTCCCAGGACATAAGCCTATGAAAGACAGGCTTACTCTGTTGATGTGTGCCAATGCTAGTGGTGATTGCAAAGTGAAGCCTTTATTGGTGTATCACTCTGAAACTCCCAGAGTGTTCAGGAAAAACAATGTCGTCAAGGCTAATTTGTGTGCTGTGGAGGGCAAACAGTAAGGCATGGGTCACTAGGGACTTTTTCTATGACTTTTTACACCATGCATTTGCCCCCAATGTGAAAAATTACCTAATTGAAAAGAAATTAGACCTTAAGTGCCTCCTGGTATTAGACAATGCTCCTGGTCATCCTTCAGACTTGGAAGAGCGACTTTCTAGGGACATGAGCTTCATTAAGGTGAAGTTTTTGCCTCCTAATACCACTCCTCTTCTGCAGCCCATGGACCAGCAGGTCATTTCCAACTTCAAGAAACTGTACACAAAAGCTATGTTTGAAAGGTGCTTTGTAGTGACCTCAGAAACTCAACTGACTCTAAGAGAGTTTTGGAAAGATCACTTTACCATCCTCAATTGTGTAAACATTATAGGTAAGGCTTGGGAGGAAGTGACTAAGAGGACCTTGAACTCTGCTTGGAAAAAACTGTGGCCAGAATGTGTAGACAAAAGGGATTTTGAACGGCTTGAGGCTAACCTTGAGAATCCTATGCCAGTTGAGGAATCCATTGTGGCATTGGGGAAGTCCTTGGGGTTGGAGGTTAGTGGAGAGGATGTGGAAGAGTTGGTGGTGGAGGACAATGAAGAACTAACCACTGATGAGCTGCTAGATCACCTTGAACAGCAAGTGGGCAGACCTGAGGAAACTGCTTAGGAGGAGGGGATAGAGAAATTGAAGAAGTTGCCTACTTCTAAGATTAAGGAAATGTGTGCAAAGTGGCTTGAAGTGCAAACCTTTATTGATGAAAATCACCCTGACACAGCTACTGCAAGCCGTGTTGGCAACATGTACACTGACAATGTTGTGAACCACTTTAGGAAAGTCATAAAGGAACGAGAGGTACAGGTATCTATGGACAGATATGTTGTGCAACAGAAGTCCAGTGACTCTGAAGCTGGTCCTAGTGGTATTAAAAGAACAAGGGAACTAACCCCAGAAAAAGACTTGCTACCTCAAGTGCTAATGG
>NC_069445.1:36735346-36756961 GCF_026875155.1 Cherax quadricarinatus | reverse complement strand
AAAGAGGGTGAATCATAGAATTGATGAGGAAAAGAGTGAGTGGTGCACTTAGGAGTCTGTGGAGACAAAGAACTTTGTCCTTGGAGGCAAAGAGGGGAATGTATGAAGTATAGTTTTAACCAACGCTCTTATATGGGTGTGAAGCGTGGGTGATGAATGTTGCAGCGAGGAGAAGGCGGGAAAGGCAGTGGAGATGTCATGTCTGGGGCAATGTGTGGTGTGAATATAATGCAGAGAATTCGTAGTTTGGAAGTTAGGGGGGAGGTGCGGGATTACCAAAACTGTTGTCCAGAGGGTGAGGAAGGGTTTGTTGAGGTGGTTCGGACTGTAGAGAGATGGAGCGAAACAGAATGACTTCAAGAGTGTATCATCTGTAGTGGAAGGAAGGCGGGGTAGGGGTGGGGCCTGGGAAGGGTGGAGGGAGGGGGTAAAGGAGGTTTTGTGTGCAGGGGCTTGGACTCCAGCAGGCAGGGTGAGCGTTTTTTGATAGGAGTGAATGGAGCAAATGGTTTTTAATACTTGACGTGCTGTTGGAGTGTGAGCAAAGTAACATTTATGAAGGGATTCAGGAAACCGGCAGGCCGGGACTTGAGTCCTGGAGATGGGAAGTACAGTGCCTGCACTCTGAAGGAGGGGTGTTAATGTTGCAGTTTAAAAACTGTAGTGTAAAGCACCCTTCTGGCAAGACAGTGATGGAGTGAATGATGGTGAAAGTTTTTCTTTTTCGGGCCACCCTGCCTTGGTGGGAATCGGCCGGTGTGATAATAAAATAATAAAAAATAAATAATAAAATATATGTCAACACGATGGCTCGTAAGACGTATATATACAACTGAAACAGTCAAAGGGTTAAGACTAAAAAATATTTTAAGGTAAGTAATGAGTGTACTGTATATGCATTTTATCGCTCTAGTTCACTTTAAAAGCTTAGTACAGTGGACCCCCGCATAGTGACTTTAATCCGTGCAAGAGGGCTCATTGTTATGTGAAATGATCGGTATGCGAATGAATTTTCCCCATAAGAAATAATGGAAATCAAATTAATCCGTGCAAGACACCCAGAAGTATGAAAAAAAAAAAATTTTACCACATGAAATATACATTTTCCTACACACAAAGACAAGGATACATGCACAATAGTAGAGTAGTACATGCACAATATATATTGTGCATGTACTACTCTACTAAATGAAGAATAAATGACACTTACCTTTATTGAAGATGCAGCAATGACTGATGAGACACTGTCCTGGGAGTGCCTTTTCCTCCTGAGTACTGTAGGTCCTGTTTGGCATTTTCTTCCAGAACAGGCCTTATCACACTGTATGCCACTACGATTCTTAAATCTCTCAAAAAAACCTACATTTGCTGGCTTTAAATTCACCAATATGAGCACTAGTTTTCCAGGCATTTTTCCCTGTTCACCTGGGTGTTAGTTGACTGGTGTGGGTTGCATCCTGGGAGACAAGATTAACCCCTTCAGGGTCCAAGGCCCAGATCTGAAGTGGTGCCCCAGTGTCCAAGAATTTTCAAAAAAAAAAATTTGTTTTTTTTTTCTTATGAAATGGTAGAGAAATCTTTTTGTGAAAGGGAATAAACGAAAAGTACGAAAATTTTATGGAAAATTGACGAAATTATGCTCTCGCGAATTTTGATGTGTCAGCGATATTACGAATCGGCCCATTTTGCCGACTTTGACTCCCATTTTAGGCCAATTGCATTTTTTCCAGTCAACCAAATTCTTAGCTATTTCACTAGTGTTACTTCTATTCTATCGATTGAGCACAAGAAATCGCCAAGTCAACTGTTTCAACTACAAAATAGTGATCGGAAATTGTTAATTTGGCCAATTTAACACAAAGTTCAAAATATTCCAATTTCAAAATAGGGTCCAGAATAAACAATGTAGGTATTCCTGGAACTAAACTAACATTTCCTCTGTTCATTAGTTACGTTTTCAGGCTTACAAATAAATTTTCCCTTTTTATTTTTTATTCACATAATGAATTTTTATTCACACCAAAAAACAGATTTACTGTTATGCAATACTGTAATAATTATATAAATATCATCACCATATTTGTGAATGTATATTAGACCCAGCAGCTGGCGTGTATTAGACGTGGGAAGTCGTTTGTTTACTCTTGAATATCGGCAAAAATTTAACATTTCTGCTACTTTGAGCTTAGTTTCAAGCCATTTCCAGTGCTAAAACCAATCAAAATCATCTCTATTTCTGTAATATGTCTTCAATTCTATCAAATGAGACCAAGAAATAGCAAATACAACTATAAAAAACATACGAAAAAACACTGCAAAGTCGCTGTTTTAATTGAAAAATCATGATTTCAGTTTTTTTTCTATTATACACAGTGTGTTGCAGGATCTGTTTTATGCGGTGCACACATACCACATAGATGTATTCTCTCATATCTAGGCCCAAATGTACCACTCACAGTTTATCAGAGTGAGCTGAGCTCATGACGTAGATCTACGGTTTGGACCCTGAACGTAAAGCCGTAGATCTACGGGACGGACCCTGAAAGGGTTAAGGACCCTAATGGAAATAAGTTAGACAGTCTTCGATGACACTGACTTTTTTGGGTTATCCTGGGTGGCAAATCCTCTGGGGTTAATTGTTTCTTGGTATTCTCGATAAGCCACACCAACAACGGTGCTACAGCAGCAGCAGCAGCAGCTGACAGTGCAGCAGCAGCAGCAGCAGCAGCAGCAGCAGCAGCTGACGGTGGTACAGCAGCAGCAGCTGTACCACCAATAGTAGCGATGGTTGATTGGGGTTTATTATACAACCTGGCCAGCTCGGAGACACGCACTCCACTTTCACACTTATCAATGATCTTTTTCTTCATCTCTATAGTAATTCTCACCCTTATTGCTGTAGGGTTGGCACTAGAAGCTTTCTTGGGGCCCATGGTCACTTATTTTGCAGATAAAATCACCAAAAACACTGTAATACATGTAATACGAAATGTTCCGATTGTATGCTTGGATGTTACCGCGGAGGCTGGCTGGTAAACAATGCCACTGGCGGCACATGTGAGGCTGGCTAAGGGCGCACATTGGACACGTCTCGGATGAAGAGTCGGTGAGCGGGTTTTTGAGCGGTATGCGAGGCAAAATTTTTGCGATAAAAGCGAGCGGTATGCGGATTGAACGTTATGTGATGCCGATGGTATGCGGGGGTCCACTGTATATTGATGGGGAGGGGTTACATACCTACCACACTTTCATATCTACCTACCATACTATATCTACAAGCACAGTGTAGCACTTTGTCTAGATTTTTTGGGTTATCCTAGATAATTTACACTAAAATTTGTGTACCTGTAAGACACACAGATGGATACGTACAGACAGACGGAGATAGAGCCAGCCAGCCAGCCAAACACACATTACGCATTCCAGAATTGTTCAAAGTTACTTAGGGCATAGGTTATAAGACATTCTGAAAGGGTGTTGCACAAACGTTGCACATGGGTTATTGAGGTTTTGGATATTTCCTTGACCACTTACGGCCACATCCACCTTAAATCCGTTAAACTGGGGGTCAACATCACTTTCCTCTTAAAATGGGAGTATTAATACTACATGCCATCAGTGTCTCCTTGGTGTTTGCAGGTGATTGGTTAAATGGTGCTACTACAAGGTACTAAGTTGCAGATTTTTTTTATATTGTGCATACCGAGTGTTAAGACCCATTCTATGCTGACCAGGCATTGACTACAAATATTTTAAGGTAAGTAATGTGTGTACTGTATAAGCATTTTATCGCTCTAGGGCACTTTAAATGCTTAGTACATAATGTAATGTTCACTCGAGGAAAAACAAAGCCAGTCTGACTCTAGACGGCTGTGCGGTGATGGTGCGAAAATCGGGACAAAATTTAGCAGAGAAAACAGTTCAGATCTTGAAGCATATGATACTCAAGGCGTACGAAACTCGGGGTTCCACTGCACATATAAACCGTGCAATAACTTTAACCCTTTGAGGGTTTTCGTCGTACTAGTACGTCTTACGCGTAGGGGTTTTTGACGTACTAGTACTCATAAATTCTAGCGGCCTCAGATCTAGTGGGAGAAAGCTGGTAGGCCTTCATATGAAAGAATTGGGTCTATGTGGTCAGTGTGCACAGTCTAAAAAAAAATCCTGCAGCACACAGTGCATAATGAGAAAAAAAAACTTTGACCATTTTTTTTAATAAATCAGCGACTTTGCAGTGTATTTTCGTATGGTATTTATTGTTGTATTCTAGTTTTCTTGGTCTCATTTTATAGAATGGAAGACATATTACAGAAATTGAGATGATTTTGACTGGTTTTACAAAGAAAGGTGCCTTGAAATTGAGCTCAAAGTAGCAGAAATGTTCGATTTTTACCAAACTTCAAAAGTAAACAAATCGTGCCAAGCGTCCAATACACGTCAACTGGTGAGTCTAATATTCTTTCACAAGTGCACCAATAATATTTATACCATTTTTTACACTAATGCAGTAGTCTGCATAACAGTAAATCTTATATTTTTTGTGAAAATAAAAATTCAAAGTGGAAAGCAAAAGAATATAAGAGGGGCCTTGAGACGTGACTAATGACTAGAGGAAATGTCATTTTAGTGCCAGGAATGTCTTTCTTGTTTATTCTGGACCCTATTCGGAAATTGGCATCTTTTGAAATTTGTGTGAAATTGGCAAAATTGCTAAATTCTGACCACTGTACTGGATAGTTGAATTTCATAAATGAGTGGTTTCTTGCACCCATTCGATAGAAAAAATGGAGTTTTAGCGAAATATTCATGTTTTTTGTCGACTAGTACAGTGAAATTGGCCGAAAATGGGGCTCAAAGTGGGCAAAATCGCCGATGCGTAAACATCGCCGAGACCGCTAACTTTGCGAGAGCATAATTCCGTAAGTTTTCTATCAAATTTCAAACTTTTGGTGTCTTTATGATCGGGAAAAGATTCTCTATCTTTTCATAAGAGAAAATAATTTTTTTTTTTTTAAATTTGGACGACCCTGAGAACGAGTTTCGGAGAGGGCCTGTCGACCCTCAAAGGGTTAAAACACTTGAAATTTTACAAAATTTCTACACATAATAGTTGTTTGCTCATGGAGAATGTAATCAAACCAGGTGTCGTGTGCCATATTTGAAAGACTGCTCGCCGTATAGTAAATTTTGGTCATAATTTGAAATCAATGTACAGTGGACCCTCTGTTAACGATATTAATCCGTTCCAGAGAGTTCTTTAACATGACTCAGGAAATCGTAATGACACGATTGCAAAGAAGCCATACCACGGGCGGGGATGGAACCTGCGATCAGTGTCTCAAAACTCCAGACCGTCGCGTTAGCCACTAGACCAGCTAGCCACAATAAGATTCATCCAACTAGGTACGGTGGACCCTCGGCTAACGATATTAATCCGTTCCTGGAAGCTCATCGTTAGCTGAAATTATCGTTAGCTGAATTAATTTTCCCCATAAAAAATAATGGAAATAAAATTAATCCATGCAAGACACCCCAAAGTATGAAAAAAAAAATTTTTTTTTACATGAAATATTAATTTTAATACACACAAACTGACACTTACCTTTATTGAAGATCTGGTGATGATTGATGGGAGGGGAGAATGTGGAAGTTGTTAATGTTTAGAAGGGGAATCCCCTTCCATTAGGACTTGAGGTATCAAGTCCTTTTCCGGGGTTACTTCCCTTCTTCTAATGCCACTAGGACCAGCTTGTCACTGGACCTGTCGCATAACAAATCTGTCTATAGAGGTCTGTACCTCCCGTTTCTTTAAGATTTGCCTAAAATGGGCCACAGCATTGTCATTGTAATAGTCACCAGCATGGCTTGCAATAGCTGTGTTAGGGTGATTTTTTTCATCCATAAAGGTTTGCAGTTCAACCCACTTTGCACATACAGTGGACCCTCGACTAACGCTATTAATCCGTTCCTGAGAGCTCATCGTTAGTCAAAATAATCGTTAGTCAAGTTAATTTTCCCCATAAGAAATAATGGAAATCAAATTAATCCGTGCAAGACACCCAAAAGTATTGAAAAAAAAAATTTAACATGAAACATTAATTTTAATACACAAACTGAAGAAGACATGCACAGTTACATGACACTTACCTTTATTGAAGATCTGGTGATGATTGATGGGATGGGAAGAGGGGAGTGTGTTGATGGTCTTAGTGTTTAGAAGGGGAATCCCCTTCCATTAGGACTTGAGGTGGCAAGTTCTTTTTCGGGGTTTCTTCCCTTCTTTTAATGCCACTAGGACCAGCTTGAGTCACTGGACCTCTGTCGCACAACATATCTGCCCATAGAGGCCTGTACCTCCCGTTCCTTTATGACATTCCTAACGTGTTTCACAACATTGTCAGTGTCACCATTAAACACTTGTTCAGGTTTCAGTCCTTCACTGTCTATGTACTCCTTGAATTCCTGCACATATTTTTCAGCTGCTTTTTGGTCCAAACTGGCAGCCTCACCATGCCTTATCACACTATGTATGCCACTACGATTCTTAAATCTCTCAAACCAACCTTTGCTGGCCTTAAATTCACTCACATCACCACTAGTTGCTGGCATTTTTCTAATTAACTCGTCATGCAACTTCCTAGCCTTTTCACATATGATCGCTTGAGAGATGCTATCTCCTGCTATCTGTTTTTTGTTTATCCACACCAATAACAGTCTCTCAACATCTTCTATCACTTGCGATCTCAGTTTCGAAAACATAGTTGCACCTTTGGCAAGAACAGCTTCCTTGATTGCCGTTTTCTTGGCCACAATAGTAGCGATGGTTGATTGGGGTTTTGTGTACAGCCTGGCCAGCTCGGAGACATGCACTCCACTTTCATACTTAGCAATGATCTCTTTCTTCATATCCATAGTAATTCTCACCCTTTTTGCTGTAGGGTTGGCACTAGAAGCTTTCTTGGGGCCCATGGTGACTTATTTTGCAGGTGCAATCAATAAAAAGGCTGTGATAATATGAAATGTTCCGATTGTATGCTTGGAAGCGGTGGCTGGCTGGCTTGTAAACACTGGCCAGAAGTGGACGCGTCTCAGACGGAAGGAATAGTGTTGGTAGAGTTTTTTAGCGCTAATCGAGGCAAATTTTTTGCGATAAAATGTATTGCTAGTCAGATTTATCGTTAATCGATGCCATCGCTGGTCGAGGGTCCACTGTATTTCCTTAATCTTTGAAGTAGGCACAATGGATTCCACAACTGGCATAGGCATCTCAGGGTTAGCCCCAAACCCTTCAAAATCTTTCTTAATTTCCATACTAATTCTCACCCTTTTATCACAGGGTTGGCACTAGAAGCTTTCTTGGGGCCCATGGTGACTTATTTTGCAGGTACAATCACTAAAAAAAAAACTGATAACATGAAATGTTCCGATTGTATGCGTGGATGAGACCGCACTGGCTGGCTTGTAAACACTGGCACCCACGGGACAACTGAGGTGCGCTCAGGCCACACGTGGACGCATCGAAAAAATGGGGTTGGGGGGAGTTTTTTAAGTTAGCCCAGGCAAAAAATTTCGTTAAAAAGTACGTTGCTGTTGCCATGTTAGCTGAGGGTCCTGTATATTTTTTTACACCATAGGAAGGTTAGCATAGGCACCACTGTGACCACAAATGCAAGTTTTTACAGACAAATCTCAGCTAGCGTGGCCGTGATGAACTCTAGCTCAAGTCCTCTCAAAGCCGTTAACATGGTGTAGAAATATACCTAGTTGGACGGATTTATTGGGCTAGCTGGTCCGTGGTTAACGTGGCAGTTTTGGAGTTTTGAGTGATCGTGGGTTCTATCCCTGCCCGTGATATGGTTTGGTTAGCTTCTTTAACCAATTTGTTATCCGAATTAATTTTCCCCGTAAGAAACAATGGAAATCCAATTAATCTGTTCCAGACACCCAAAAGTATTTAAAAAAATATTTTTTCACACTAAATATACATTTTCCTACACAGAAAACTATGAGAAATGAAGAATAAATACAATGGCACACTGGCTGTACACAGTGGCCACGCGTACACGTTCTGGATGAATGTCCTTAAGTGTTTTTCATCATTAACCAAGCCAGTATTTTGAGACAACGCATCTGTATTAGATTTTATCGCTATCCGATGATATCGTTAACTGAGGGTCCACTGTATTAGTGGAACGCTCTAAGGCAAAATGCTGTGAAGTGGGTCCCTGCTGTATACTCGACAGACTTATTCCCCTATAATTTTTACTCTTGTCCCCTTTGCCTTTATACAAAGGTACTGTGTTTTACGTATGTTCATGATATTGAGCAAATGCATGTACAGTGGTACCCTGAGTTTCGGCCAGGATTCATTCTAGAAGGCTGTTAGTGCCGTTACCGAATGAATTTGTTCCCATAAAGAATAATGTAAATTAGATTAGTCCATTTCAGACCCCCAAGAATACACTTACAACAGCACTTGCATAATTGTTCAAGTTGGGAGCTGTATGAAACTCAGGGTACCACTGCATAGCTTTTACATATGTATTTATGATGGGCTGGAATAGGTTAAGGAGATAGTGTTTAACTAGTTTTACATATGCTTGCCGAGTCAGTGGAACCTCGCACCTTGCAGTGGTTATGGAGATTTCTAGGTAGAGTTCCAGATTTTGGGTCTTTTTATATACAGTAGGGCCCCACTTGTATGGCAGGTTAGGTTCCAGGCTACTGCCGGAAAGCGGACTTCACTGGAAAGCAGTATGCCATTTTTTCCACTTATAAATGTGTATAAAAGCCAGATGACAAGTTTACACTAATATATATTAAGTTAGCAATAGAACTTAGGCATTAAAAAACAGTAAGTAAAATACACACATAGTACACTCATTATTTACCTCAAAATATTTGTAGTCTTAATGTAAGGCAAAAGGTTAGTAGCATTAACTATAAGAAGTTAGGTGTGGTAGCCCTCCTGGTCACCCCCACCCACATATAATATACTACGACGATGCTTAAATAGCGATAAAATGCATATACAGTACTCATTACTTACCTTAAAATATTTGTAGTCTTATTGTAGGGTGAAAGGTGAAAAGTATTTATTTGTAGAAAGAGGTGTATGTAGGGTAGTGTAGGGAAGCCAGTCCAGCCACTCCACCCACTATGTAAACAGACAATGCATCTTGTTGTGGTTCATAAACATTTCAAACAACTTGTACACAATGTAAGGTATCTCCACAGTGGTACAGTAGAATATATAAAGACCAAGACTCCCATTCTCATGTAATTTTTAGAAGGAATGATGCTCTGACAAATTATTTTTATTATGCAAACTTACAAATTATTATTGCAAGTTGTTATAATCATAAAAAAACACTAAACCCACTAGGGTCGTGAATTGCTATATATAGTGAAAGCACACAAAAGGAATATTTATCTACAGTTATCCCCCATTGTTTAGAGAAAACGTAATTCTTCCGACACTCCTACAGAGCCGCTTTGTAAACAAATCTCATTTATGTCTATTTTTATTCTGTGGGTGTATGTATAATGTTTATATGCTATGTAATGTGTTTGTTACATAATTTTGAAGAAAATATCATAGATGGATTAATGGAAATGTCTATTAACGTAAAATAAGACATTTAATGTGCCCAAGAGAGATTATTATTACATAGTACAGTGGACCCCCGGTTAACGATTTTAATCCGTGCAAGAGGGGTAATTGTTATGCGAAATAATCGTTATGTGAATGAATTTTCCCCATAAGAAATAATGGAAATAAAATTAATCCGTGCAAGACACCCAAAAGTATGAAAAAAAATTTTTTTTACCACATGAAATGTTAATTTTAATACACACAAACTGAAAAAGGCATGCACACTTACATGACACTTACTTTTATTGAAGATCTGGTGATGATTGATGGGATGGGAGGAGGGGAGTGTGTCGAACTTATTGTTTAGAAGGGGAATCCCCTTCCATTAGGACTTGAGGTAGCAAGTCCTTTTCCGGGGTTACTTCCCTTCTTCTTTAATGCCACTAGGACCAGCTTGAGAGTCACTGGAAACCTCTGTCCCACAACAAATCTGTCCATAGAGCTTTGTACCTCCCGTTTTTTTACGATTTGTCTAAAATGGGCCACAACATTGTCATTGTAATAGTCACCAGCACGGCTTGCAATAGCTGTGTTAGGGTGATTTTCATCCATAAAGGTTTGCAGTTCAACCCACTTAGCACACATTTCCTTAATTTTTGAAGTAGGCACAATGGATTCCACAACTGGCATAGGCTTCTCAGGGTTAGCCCCAAACCCTTCAAAATCTTTCTTAATTTCCATACTAATTCTCACCCTTTTTACCACAGGGTTGGCACTAGAAGCTTTCTTGGGGCCCATGGTCACTTATTTTCCAGAAACAGCACCGAAAACACTGTAATAATACGAAATATTCCGAGTGTATGCTTGGATGTTACCGCGGAGGCTGGCTGGTAAACAATGGCACGGGCGGCACATGTGAGGCTGGCTGAGGGCGCACATTGGACGCGTCTCGGACGAAAATCGGTGAGCGGGTTTTTAATCGGTATGCGCGGCAAAAATTTTGCGATTAAAGTAAGCGGTATGCGGAATAATCGCTATGTGATGCCATCGTTATGCGGGGGTCCACTGTATTACTATGGCATCATGAGTAGAGAGACTCTTAGTGATTTTAATGTGTATCTGCACGCCAGTACTGTGTAATAGGGATGTATTGGATGTGAAAATTTAGATATCCGCGGATGCGGATGTGTATTCGGATGTCTTGCTTACTTATTTTGCGGATGCAAATGCGGATATCTGCTTATAGTACAATATGGATGCGGATTGCGGATGTCACATCTTGACATCCTCCCGGATGCGGATGCGGATTTTGCAGGATAGTCATAGAACACCAGATTTTTTTTTTACCGTATGACATACTCTTGTTGAGTGAGGGACTGAACACACTGATTCTAGGCTGAGGGACTGATTACCTGAAACTCCTCTCCTTATGCCTTCCTTCTTTGTATTGGACTGATGAAGCCACTGTGTGGTGAAATGTTTCTTCAATAAAGATTCCCATATGTTGCATAAGAATCTCAAATTCAAGCTGTCAGTTTCCAAACAATTTATCACATGCTTATTTGTATTAAACACCATTTCAGCAATTTCACCATCACTCAAGGAATGCACAACAAGTGGAGTTATGATGATGAAATTAAGACACGTGCAACATCTGGGTATCTTTTATGTAGACGTTTTGCCATCCAGTGGCTTTATCAATACAAATTTCAGGACATAACTTGAAGACAGTAGAACTATGTACAGAAGATGAGGTAATCAGTCCCTCAACCTTGGAGTTGGTGCGAAGAGCACCGTAGTCATGGAGATTCTGAAGCAGAAGCAAGGAGCCTGGCGCATATATATTGTCAGGTGGAAATGGGACGCGTAGCAGACGAGGGCATAGTCACTGGTAGGCGGGATTACCCAGTGGAAGTAGGTGGAGTTATGTAGAGATGACCGACGCTCCACACGAAAGAAAAAGGAACACAACAGCAAGCCTACTGGCCCGTGTGAGGCAGGTCCAATTTGGGTAGTGGTGGTTTTGATAAGGACCTGCCTTGTATGGGACAGTAGACCTTCTGCAGTGTTGCTCCATTCTTATGTTCTTCTTATTGCTTGGGTAGCATTCATTCTGTTAGTGGGTTGGATTTGTGAAGGACTTACCTAGTATGTGCCAACAGGCCTACTACAGTGTTCCATTTTTTTTGTTCTTATGTTCTTAGTCAGCTCAGGTCACATTCACTCAAAAACATAAAGAAGGAACACTGCAACAGGCCTGTTGGCCCATACTAGGCAGGTCCTTCACAATCCATCCTACTAACAGAATATTTGAAAGTTTAGACATATATGCAACATCTGGATATCTTTATTGTAGAAGTTTGCCATCCAGTGGCTCTATCAATACATATTCTAGGACATAATTAGAAGACAGAACTATAAACAAAAGATAAGGTAATCAGTCCCTCAGCCTTGGAGTGTGTTCATAGCATCGTGGTGGAGGAGAATCTGGAGCAAAAGCAAGAAGACTGGCGGTTATATAGGCGTCAGTGGACAAGGACTTCTAGCAGACGAGGGCATAGTCACTGATAGGCTGGATTCCCCAGTGGAAGTAGGTCTTACCCAAAGGGACGAGTTAGTTGTAGCAGCCGGCTACTACAGGTCCTCCATCACAAATCCGGCATAATTGGGACCTGTAGTGTGCCGGATTACTGAGTTTGCCGAATTACAAAGTGGTTAAGTTAGAATAGACTTGATAAAATTAACCAACTTGACTTGCACAGTTCGTTGAACATCGGCAAAAATCGAACATTTCCGCTACTTTGAGCTCAATTTCAAGGTACTTTTCGTCATGAAAGCAATCAAAATCATGTCTATTTCTGTAATATATCTTCCATTATATCAAATGAGTCCAAAAAATGAGAATACAACAATAAAGACCATACGAAAATATACTGCAGAGAGGTGGCTAATGGCTGAGAAGTGAACTCCCTTATTTATCGTCAGTCTTTATTTTTGTTGTACGTTAAGAAGCATCTTTCCATCATACATTACCCAAGTTTCAATGAGATAGCCCAACAAACAACCAAGAAAAAAAAATATTTACCAAAAACCATATATGGCAAGCCCAAGCCAGGTACTGGAAATAAGTCACTTTGTTTGACTTTACTGGGTTATCCTAGGTTCTCTATACATACACTGCTATGTATGATAATTATGTAACTGTATTTGTGTATACCCGAGTAAACTTATTTACTTCTAGTCTGTCAACCGAGTACAAGAAACCGCCCATTCACTTATTTCAACTACCCAATAAAGTGGTCAGAAATTGGCAATTTGGCCGATTTCACACAAATTTCAACAGTTGCCAATTTCAAAATAGGGTCCAGAATAAACAATGCAGACATTCCTGGCACTAAAATAACATTTTCTCTGTTCATTAGTCATGGCTCCAGGCCCCTCTTATATTACTCTTGCTTACCATTTGGAATTTTTATTCACAAAAAAAAAATAAAAGATTTACTGTTATGCAGACTACTGCATTATTGTAATAATTATATAAATGTCAATCCAGTCTTGACTACGTACTGGAATTTGGATTGGCAGGCGGACAGGTATTGGACGGTGATTTCATTTGTTTACTCTTGAGCTTCGCTAAAGAATAGAACATTTCCGCTACTGTGAGTGCAGTTTCAAGGTACTTTTCATCATGAAAGCAATCAAAATCATATCTATTTCTGTAATATATCTTTCATTCTATCATGAGACCGAAAAAATGAGAATATAACCATAACAATACAAAAATATACCGCTAAGCGGCCGAGAAGTGAACTCCGCTATTTATGGTCTGATTTCTTTCATTTTTGGTGTACGTGAAGTATCTTTCCATTATACATTGCCCAAGTTTGAATAAGATAACCCAACAAACAACTGAGAAAATAATATAATACCTTTATTTACTACACATACAGGTACAAGGTATACAGGCCTAGCTGACATCAGTAAGTAAGTTTATTCAGGTATACACAAATAGTTACATAGAATTATCATACATAGCAGCATATGTGTAGAGAACCTAGGATAACCCCAAAAAAAGTCAGTGACTTACTTCCATTGGGGTCCTTTTACCTTATTATAATATAAATGAAGTGATGCAAGGAGGGAAGAGTATATGGAGAAAAAGAGAGAGGTTAAGAGAGTGGTGAAGCAATGTGAAAAGAGAGCAAATGAGAGAGTGGGTGAGATGTTATCAACAAATTTTGTTGAAAATAAGAAAGTTTTGGAGTGAGATTAACAATTTAAGAAAGCCTAGAGAACAAATGGATTTGTCAGTTAAAAACAGGAGAGGAGAGTTATTAAATGGAGAGTTAGAGGTATTGGGAAGATGGAGGGAATATTTTGAGGAATTGTTAAATGTTGATGAAGATGGGAAAGCTGTGTTTTTATGTATAGAGCAAGGAGGAAAAAACATTTGTAGGGGGTGGGGGAAGAGCCGTTGTGGTGTGGGGGAAGTTTCGGGGAAGCAGTAGGTAAAATAAAAGGGGGGTAAGGCACCCGGGATTGAGGGGAAAAAGATGAAATTTTAAAAAAGCAGGTGGGGATATATTTTTTGGAGGGGGTTGGGGTGAAAATTTTTTAAATTTAAATGTTGGAAGAGGGAAAGGGCCCCCTTTGGGTTTGGCAGAGAGCATGCTGTTCCCTTTGTATAAAGGCAAAGGGGAAAAAAAGAGGTGAAAAAAATTATAGGGGGAAAAATTCGGGTTGATTTAAAACTGGAAAAGGGTTTTATGGTAGTTATTATTGAAAAAATTTAAAGAGTAAGACGGAAAATTTGGTTGCAGAGGGAAAAAGGAGGCTTTGGGAAAAAGGTGGGGGTGTGGGGGCCGGGTGTTTACATTTGGAAAACAAAATAAGTAAACAGTATTTAGATAAGGCTAAAGGGGTTTTTTTTGGGGCTTTAGGGATTTGGAAAAGGCGTTTTTGACGGGGTGGATAGGGGGGAAATTTGTGGCAGATGTTACAGGGTAGGTTTTAGGAGGTAGGTTACTAAAAGCAGTGAAGTTTTTACGGGGATGTGAGGCTAAAAGTTAGAGTATTTTAGGAAAGAGGGAAATTTTTTCCCCGAAAAAGGGGGCCCTTAGACAAGGATGTTGATGTCCCCGGGGTTTGTTTAATAAATTTATGATGGGGTTGTAAGAGAAGTAAATGCGAGGGTCTTGGCAAGAGGCTTGGATTTAAAAAGATAAAAAAATCACCCCAAAAAAGGTGGGGTTGTCACAGTTGTTTTTTGTGAGGGAAAACTGTGTTTTGGGAGAGTTTGAAGAGAATTTGGCAGGGGTTTGGTGGATGAATTTTTTTAGGGTGTGCAAAAGAAAAAAATTTGGGAAAGTGAATACGGGAAAAAGGGAAATTATGGGGTAAAAAAAAGATTAGGGGGTAAAAGTTTTGGATATCAGATTGGGGGGGAGAGAGTATGGGGAGGTGAATGTATTCAGATATTTGGGATTGGACGTGTAAACGGAGGGGTCTATAAAAGTGAGGTGAATCATAAAAATTGTTTTGGGGGGAAAAAGGGGGGGTGGTGCACTTGGGGAGTCTTTTGGGACAAAAAAACTTTGCCCTTGGGGGGCAAAGGGGGGGAATGTATGAGGTATAGTTTTCCCAAAAGCTTTTATAGGGGGTGGGAAGGGGGTTTGATGAATGGGGCAGCGAGGAAAAGGGCGGGAAAGGCAGTGGAGATGTATGTCTGAGAGAAATGTTTTGGGTGGGGAAATAAAATTTGCAGAAAATTTTCGAAATTTTTGGGGGAAGGGTTAGGGGAGGTGGGGGTTCCCAAAAAAATGTTGTCCAGAGGGTGAGGAAGGGTTGTTGAGGTGGTTCGGGGAATGGAGGGGAAACAAAATAACTTCAAGAGGAAATCAGTCTGTAGTAAAAGGGAAAGGGGGGGGAGGGGTGGGGCCTGGGAAAAAGGTTTGGGGGAGGGGGAAAAGGGGGTTTTTGTGTGCGAGGGGCTTGGACTTCCGCAGGCATGCGTGACCCGTGTTTGTAGTAAATGGAGACAAAGGGTTTTTTAAAATATTGACGTGTGTTGGATTTGTGAGAAAAGTAAATTTTTTAAAAGGGGTTCGGGGAAAAACCGGCACCCGGGACTTGAGCCGGGGAGAGGGGAAATTTCAGTGCCGCATTCTGAAGGAGGGGTGTTAATGTTGCATTTTAAAAAAATGTGTGTAAAGCCCCCTTCTGGCAAGACAGTGATGGAGTGAATGATGGTGAAAGTTTTTTTTTTTCGGGCCCCACCCTCCCTTTTGGTGGGAATCGGCCAGTGTGTTTAATAAAAAAAAAATAACATTTTCTTATTATTCTATAAGGGAATTTTTAAACTCATTTTTAAAACATACAAAAAAAGCCCCTCTACTCATGGGGGTCCTTAAGACCTTTTTTTTTACAATTGAGGGTAACTATTACAATCCCAGTGACATATACTGTATAGAAAGGAAATTGTTTGCTGATTTTTTTAAAGAAAATTTAAAGGTTTTAAAGTGTCCCAGGAAAAACACCCACAAGTCGCCTAAAAACCCAGGAAACCCTTTTTCTGATGGGTAAACATAGAAACGGGGTGTAAAGAAACATCCCCAAAATTTTTTTACCCTGGCTGGGAATTGAATATTTACAAAAAAAATACTAATCCAAGCCGGGTACAAAAAAAATAACCACATTGATTTTTTTTTTGGGGTTATCCTGGGGTTCCCTCTACCCACATGTTGCATGTGGAAAAATCTATAGGAAAAAAATTAACTTTTTTGTTTCGGTTTATGGTAGTTGAGTGTAAAATCATATTTTAGCCCTGGTTTATTTCCGTTTTCTCAAAATATAAGCCCCCAAAGAAAAGGGGTTTGGAGAAGGGGTATTTTTTTTCCAATATCCTTTTCTAATGTCAAATTTTGCTGGGGTGTTATCCCTTTTTTGTTATTATTCTGGGTTTTTAAACATGTGAAAAGGGAAAATGTGTCGGGGGAGAATACAGAACAGTACAAGTATCGTCCCGAAAAAATGAAATCAAAGAAACCGTTTGCTGGGAAAAACCGGAAAGGGTAAACCATTTAAAATGACCCGGGACTTCATTCATCGTTTAAAAGGGAAAGGAAACCAAATTTAAAAATCAGAAAATTACAATGAAAAAGGGAAAGTGTAAAAAAGAGGGTCTAAAAAAAAAAAAACTTTAAAAAACCTTCTGTTCGGTTGAAAAAAATTAAAAACGGGGAAAACAAAATACATCGGGTGTTCACGCGAGGGGAAAAAATACTAGTAAGGAAAACATAAAACGGGACAAAAATATACTATCTCAAACGAACTGATTTCTCACCTTCCTTAAAAAAGCTGACTTTTTTTGTAACAGATTGGGTTTTTTAAAAGGGGTGCCCTTAAAACTTTAATACGTGTGGGTGCATAAAAGTGTCCGTTATTTATTATTTGACTTTATTTTTTTTTATTTTTCATCATAGTTTAATCCCAACTACCCCCCAATATCTTTACTTCTTTCTTACTGCTTTTTAATTTTCTCATAATTTTAAATTACAAGTAAATCTTACCCCAAAATTTTAATTTAATATTCATTTTCTTATTGTCCATTTAATTTTGTTTATCATATTTGGGTTTTTTAGTCACTTTTATTGTGTAGGGAATTAGTGTATTTTCCAAATTATTTTTTTTCCCAAAATCCCAAAAAAACTATCTTTTGCTAGCTTTTCCAAAATTACCTCTTTTTTTTTTTTTTATTTTTTATTGGGCAAAAAAATGCTCAATTTATTTTAATTTTTAAAAATCAGATCTTACTCCAAACCAATATTTTTTTCATAGTGACCATCTTTTCATTTAAATTTTTTTTACCATTATTTTAAATTTTTTCCCCTTTTAAAAATTTTTTCCTTTTTTTTAGCTTTATTTAAACCCCCCCCTAGTTTATTTATTCACAAATTTTTTAAAAAAAACAAGGGCTATTTTCAGGTGCTAAAGTAGAAAAAAAATTACAATTTTGCCATTATTTCCAAAGGGTCAAATTTTTTTGGGTTTTCCCCCTTTATTGTTCACCACAAATTATATTAGTCCCTTTTTTTATTATAATTTTTTATATTTAAATTTTAAAATTTTAAAAAATTACCTTTTTAGTACTACCTACTATCTATTCCCAAGCTCCAAATTTTTTGGGTCATTACTTTTTTTTGTATTAGTCCCTTTTTTTTTGTCCCCCTTTTTTTTAGCCCTTTAAAAAAAAAAAAAAAAAAAAAAAAAAAAAACCCTTTTTTCATTTTTTTCCCCTTTTTTAAATAATTCAAAGGGGCTATTTTTTAGCTTAAAGGGCTATTTAATTTTTTTTTTATACTTAATTTTTAACTATAAATTCATTTCAAATTTTTTTTATTAAAAAACATTGATCCTGATACCCAAAACCCCTTTTTTAATGACTTAAATGAATCAAACAGTTACTGTAATTACTACACTGCAGAACAATCAAAGGCACTTCTCAGTGCCAACAACAACATAACTATTTTTAAAACTACAATATCAGATCTTTAAGAAAGCATTACGATGACCTCATAGCATTCTAAATTCCTTACATGCAATATGTCCATCTTTACACAAAATGAAACCTGGCTAAAGCCTGATAGTACAGATGTCTATGCCATTCCTGGTTACACAGCCATACACAACTTTTAGGCCAGACCAACAAGGGGGTGGCACAGCCATATACTACTCAGACCAACTAGAATGTATCACTATACTTGCACAAGGGATGAACATGGGGAAATATATAATAGCCAAATTCAAATCCAAATACCTAAAAAAACCTCTCACATTGATAAACATCTACAGAGTTCCACAGTCAAACATTAGCCAATTTATTTCAAAACTAGGAAGTTATAACTGATGCACGCATGAACAAAGATCATTTAGTACTCTCAGGTGACTTCAATATAAATCTCCCGCAAGACCAAAGGAACCACACGTTACTGAATTCACAAACACAATGAGTAACTGTATGTTGCTACCAACAGTAACAAAAACCCACAAGGTTACAGAGACTTGTTTTTTCCCTACTTGACCACATTGGACCAACACCATATCCCCTTTAAAATCAGGGATTAATTACAGATAATACACAGACTACTACCCTACTTTCCTCATAAAAACTCTTGGTAAATTACCCCAAGACACTACTAAAAGTCACCTTCAGACTTCACAATGAGGCAGCCATTAATAATTCACAACAGCAGTAGCAAACATTGACTGGCACACTGAGCTAGGAAAATTTTACAGATATTGACGAATGTATTAATAATTTTCTAAAAAAAGACCCCAAAACCTCTATAAACAAGCACTGCCCTAAAAAAACTAAACAGATGACAAGCTTTAAAAGATGAACAGTCCCTGGCTAACACCCAGCATTTCAAATCCATAATACAAAACACCAATATGAAAAACAGTACAGAAAAAGGGTCACATAACCAGAGACCAAACAAAACGTTACTCGTAAATCCTAACCACCCTGATAAGAAGGGCAAAAAAATTTTTATTATGAGAAAAGATTACCCAAACTTACGGGTGTTATAAAAAAGAGGGAAAAACCCTACAAAAATTTTGGGGAAAAAGAAAGATTTTCACGAAATGGGAAAATAAAATTAGAAAAAACAGATAAACCCCCAACTCCAAAACAAAAACAGAAAAACGACTAAATTGTTTTCTTCCCCACTATGGGGAACAAAACCTTGCCAATAAAACCCCAAGCTCGATACCCCCAAATGACTACCTCCCCGGCAATCCCCGGGAACACACTGTTCCTAGTTTGGACTAACCCAAAACGAATTTCCCCTTATTATAAAACCACTAAAAAAAAAAAGGCAGGAGATTTAAATACCTTACCCCCCTTTATATAAAAAAAAGTGTCCTTTGGGCTATCCCCAAATCATTGCAACCCTTTAACAAACCCTTTTGAACCCTTTCCCCCTTTCCCTTTACATTTCTCAAAAAAAGCAAGGGCCCCCCCTGATCCACAAAGGAGGAGACCAAACAGAGTTAAATTAACTTTTGGCCAATACCCAACTTACACCCTCTCTCAAAAATCTTCGAAAATTAATTTTATAAAAAGAATTTTTTCCTAACCCTTTTCTCCCAAAACATACTCAACCCCCGCCCAATTTGGGAAATTTAGGCCCAATAAAAAAACTAATTTAGCTTTTACAATGGGTAGAAAAATATATAACTGCAAATAGAGAAAAAAGAAGTCCCCTGGGGATTTCATTGACTTCGGGAAAGCTTTTGGTCAGTTGACCTTTACTTGTCCCGTTAAAAATTTTCACAATTTGGTTAAAAGGGGGACTCCCCCAACTAATCAAGGCATAAACCCCAGCAAAGAAAACCAATTGTGTACGCAAAATTTGGGGGAAAATCTTCTGCAAACCCAAATTTTTGTTGGGGGTCCCCAAAGGGGAAATGTCCCTTGGGCCCCCTTTTTTCCTTTTTTCATAAAGGCCTACCAAAAAGGTTAGCAATTACTCAAAAACCAAAACTATTTGCAGGTGAAAATAAATACGTCTTCTCTCACCCGAGCCAGTCACGCTAGCCAATTTTGTAAATTTCCGAAAATTTAAAAAAATATCTACCCGGTGGGACTAACAAAACTTACAAATAAACATTTACCCCAAAAAATTTCTTCATTTGTTTTTGGGAAAAGAGTTCTGATGGGCCCTCTTACATTTTGTAAAAAGGATTCCCCTAACAAAAACTTTTCAGGGGAATTTTTTAGGAAACCACCTTGATTTAAAAGACTCAAATTTTTATAACATATTCAAAAAAATTTCTAAAAAAATTTTTTTTCCCCCCCCCGGGTGTAGGTATACTATCGAAGATACGGTAAATTTTCTCCAAAAATCAGCCCCCCTGGCCCTTTATCACTCTTATTTACCCCTATCTCACCTATGGAATTTGTGCATGGGCTCAACAACAAGTAACCATCTCAGACCACTAATTACCCAACAAAAGGCTGCAGTTAGAATGATAACAAATTCTCACTACAGGCAGCACACTCCACCATATTCAATACACTCAACCTACTCACCATACAAAACATCCATACTTATTACTGCACCTATTACATACATAGAACACTTAACTCTGATATTAACCCTCCCCTCAAACATCTCCTTGCCAACCTCAACAGAACACATGACCATAACACAAGGCACAGATCACTCTTTGATGTTCCTCGTGTCCATCTCACGCTATGCAAAAACTCAATGCACATAAAAGGCCCTAAAATCTGGAATTCATTACCTGTAAATATAAAAGAAACACTACCTGTTTATAAATTCAAGTCTCTTCTCAAAGATCACTTACTCACCCAAAACCAAATAAATACTGAATAACTGAACCTTATAAATTGTATATCTTAAATGTTTCTCACAATTATATCACATAAATGTTAAACCTAAAACCCAATCTAACTTTATTATTTTTTAGATACACTACCTAACAGAATACTCCATTCTACTGAATGTACAGCAATGCATGCAACCATATGACCTGTCTTTGTAATACTCACTTGTGCTTTATAGTAATCTGTTTACATTAATGTTTTATCACTGATTTCATCATTGCTTAGTTAATCTTAAGTTAATTTTAAGCCAGCCCGTAATGCTATGCATAGTATAAGTGGCTTTGGCATGCTGCTCTTATCTGTATTTTTTTGTACCTCTGTATGTGTGCTCAAATTGTAAATAAATAAATAAATAAATAAATAAATATTAGGTCAATTGTGATAGGCAAATAAGCTGTAGTGTTGATATTAGCATAATAATAAAGCATATTCTCCTGCTTCATTAGACTGAGCTCATGGCAACCGACAGTGGCTTCAAAGCCACCTTATCTTTAATGGATAATGTACTGTGTAGGTGCTTTACATAATGAGAAGCATTTCTTTTATTCATTGGAACCATGGCTAGGGCTAAAAGTAAGCAGGTTAAAACAATAAATGGAGAAAAAGA
>NC_069445.1:36722846-36730346 GCF_026875155.1 Cherax quadricarinatus | reverse complement strand
ACTGCAAAGGGTACAAAGCATGGCGAAGGTTATAAGAGACACCTACCACCTATAACAGGAACTTGCACATGAAGCCTGTAGGCATATGGGTGATGTTCAAAAGTGGGCCATTGCTAAATGGGGGGTGGACACTAAAAGGAAGTTAGCATCAGGTAGGGTAGGCCCCAAAACCTGGTGGCCCCTGGTCAAGGACAGACAAGGTTATCTGCCTGATGAACTTATTCCACCTCTAAATCGACAGGATGGGACCACCTTACTAGTAGTCAAGAGAAGGCGGCCCTCTTTGCTGAACACTTTGCTACCAAATGCAAGTTCCTGATCCAGCAAGGGGCCCTCCTTGGCTAGCTGCAAGAACTGTGTCAAAAACTGTCAGGGGTGACAAAGGCGGGGAGGAGGTGTAGTTCCTTCTTAAATCACTTGACCAAGAAAAGGCTGTGGGCCCAGACAAGTTGAGCCCAAGATTGTTGAGAAGATGTGCAGACCAGCTGGCAGCACCTCTAACTCGCATCTTTCAGCACTGCCTAGTACAGTGAAAATGGCCCCCCTCCATGGAAAGAGGAAAAATGTAGCCCTGTTCACAAAAGAAGAGCAGAGCAGAAATCAGCAACTACAGACCAGTGTCACTCCTGTCAATCACGGTAAGATCCTTGAGACAATAATCTCAAGACAAATGACAGATTTTTTTGACTACCACTAAACTACTTTGTGATCGTAAATATGGCTTAGGAAAGGTTACTTGCTGCTGATCTGTTGTTAAACCCTCCCCACTAAGTGGCACCAGTCACTGGATGAATCCAAAGTCAGCTGTGTGGTAGCACTGGACATTGCTGGCGCTTTCGACCGGGTGTGGCCCCAGGGCCTCTTAGCAAAACTTCAAGCACTGGGAATTGCAGGCTCTACGCTATGTCTGCTCAGTGATTACCTTCATGGTAGATCTCTAAGTGTAGTCTCAATGGAACGGAATCAGCAAGGCATCCTATTGGGGCAAGGTTCCACAAGGAAGCGTGCTGGGTCCACTTTTTATGGAATGTCTACTTAAACCCGACCTCCTTCCCATCTCATCCCAGAATAAACATGCATATGCAGATGACTGTACACTGACATTCACTTATCCAAGAGAAGAAATGCCAGCTGCTCTAAGCTACATTCAATCCCAGCTGAGAGCTATATCAGCTTGGGGAAAATAGATGGCAAGTAACATTTGCCCCTGAGAAAATGCAAATGATGATCGTCTCTAGGCACCATGATGGTAATGCTGGTGCAGTAGTAAGGATGAATGGGAGGATGTTGGCACTGGAGAAGAAGTTGATACCTTGGGGTGAAATTTGACTCCAAACAAAACCATGAAAAACCCAATGTTGTAAATCTTGAAAAAACAAGGCACCCAGGAAGCTTACAGCACTTCGCCGTATCTCGCATCTGCTTGACAGTAGGGGTTGAAAGATCCTGTACGAGGCACAAGTACGCTCACACCTTGAGAAATGCTCCACTTTTTTGGTTTGCCTGCCCCCCCCTCTCATCTGCGACTGCTTGACAGAGTAGAGAACAGAGCAAGACGTCTCTTTCTCGCCTGGACCATCCTGGATAGATCTGTCATTTCAGCAGAGCCTTCAACATAGGAGAGATGTGGGTGGCCTTACTGTTATGTACAAGGCCAATATTGTCAGAATACCACACTTGGACCCTCTTCGAGGACAGCGTGAAACAAGCTTTTATGCCACAAGACGGGTAGAAAGCAGCAACTCCACTTGGCTGTACCCTTCTCCAGAACATCCCCCATCTGAGATCATACATACCCAGGATGACTCAAGTATGGAACACATTCGTACAGCATAATGATGTCAACGAGATAGTCAGTTGATCAAATGAAAATGCTGGCCCACAGATGGCTCCAACTTCATCCTGTTCCCTACTTGTATGTCTCATAACAATAAAAATGCTTTCAAATGAGCTGATGTAGGTAACAGCTCTTAGCTTGCCAATAAAGTTATTAATCCTTAACCTGTAAATAGCTGTCAATAAAGCTAGGGATCCTTAACCTTGTCAAACCCTGTGTAAAAAAAAAAAAAAAAAAAAAAACAGACAGAGATTGTCAGCCAGCCAGCCAGATACGTATTACACATGTTCCAGAGTTTTCTTTTTACTTAGGGTATAGGTTATACTACATTCTGGCAGGATGACACCACCAGTGGTATTCTCCCATTCCACTGTGTCGACAATACATAAATACATATGATACTGTATGCAATGTAAAATTTACAATACTTTTCACTACCATGTATACATTATATGCAGTACATAAATTAAAATATAACAAAAGTAAATTATGGTGAAAAGAGTGAAATAATGATTGTACATTACAGTACTATGTAGGTAGTTTATATAGGAAAAGTTTGACATTATGCACTACCCAGTATGTCGGCAATTTTCAAAGGTTTGACTTAGGTCCATTTTGACTAACGGCTGGTTGGTCGGAACCAAGGTTGGTTGTAAGTCGGATGGTAGGTGTAATCTGTTCCAGACACCCAAAAATATTAAATACATTTTTTTAAAGAATAACTATAATTTTACAAATACAAAAGTTATAAATATATATAGTACTTAACCCTTAAACTGTCCGAACATAGATCTACTTTTTTTCAACATTTGAAAGTATGAAAAAAAAAAATGTAGACTTTTTTTTTTTTTTTTTTTTTTTTTTACATTTGAAAATGAAATAAATAAACATTTAAATAAGCATTTAAAATCACATTTACGTACCTTTATTGAAGACTTGTTGGCATATGGAAGTCAGGGAGGAGAGAGGGAGGGAGGACTTACTATTGTTTGGAAAAGGAATCCCCTTCCATAAAGACTTTAGGTACTAGGACCAGCTTGAGTCGCTGGACCCCTGTTGCACAAAAATCTGTCCAGAGGTATGTTTCTGGCGTCGCTTTAGCATTTCTGAAATGGAACATGATTTTGTCACTGAACATGTTGTAGAGATGGCTTGTTTCAGCTTGCTCAGGGCGATGTTTCTCAGCAAGTTCCTCAGTTGTGGTCTGTTGCTGTTCCAGATGAAGGTCTTGTAGCTCTTCAGTGGTTAGGTCTTTCCTGTGGTCTTCCACCAACTCTTCCACATCCTGGCCACTCGCCTCCAACCTCATGGACATCCCCCAAAGACACAGGGTCAGCCTCAAACCTTTCAAAAATCCTTCTGGACACATTCTGGCCACAATTTTCTCCAAGTAGAGTTCAAAGTCCTGGAAGTCACTCCCTGCCAAGCCTTACCTATAAGACTTGTGCAGTTGTAGATATTGAGGCGATTCATCCAATCATATTGTAGATATTTAAGTTTTTCCTCCAATCAACAAGCACAAAAATCAATGGATTATTGTGAAATGTTTTGGATGAACGCGCAGGGTAACGTTCACTCGAGAAAGAAAGCAACTGACTCTCAACACATGCGTGAGATGCTTTGTGTGGGCGCGGGCAGGCAGACGGGCAGGTTTTGTACAGCAGCCGAAACTCAAAGTACTGTTCGAAACTAGAGACCAAATTTAGCTGAAAAAAGTGACTCAAAATGGCCGAAGCTTGGGGCAGCTGAAATTCTAGGTTCCACTGTACCTTTCTTTTGGAGGATATGGGTGTTGAATTTCAGGTTGCTGTCAAAGTGTAGACCTAGGAATTTTCCCTCGTGTTTAGCAGTAAGGATGCCAATCCTTTCAGGGTTGGTGCTGTACATGTAAATTTCCTGCGTTTTCAAATTGAGCGGAAGAAAGCTGGTAGGCTACATATGAAAAAATGGGTCTGAGTGGTCATTGTGCGCACTATAAAAAAGAAATCCTGCAGCACGCAGTGCATTATGAGGAAAAAAAAGAAAACTCCGACCATGTTTTTGGTTTGAAATAGCGACTTTGCAGCTTATTTTCGTACGGTATTTATGGTTGTAATCTTTCCTTTGTGTCATTTGATAATGGAAGATACATTACAAAAATAGAGATGATTTTGATTGGTTTCACAATGAAAAGTACCTTCAAATTGAGCTCAAAGTGGCGGAAATGTTCGGTTTTTGCCAATGTTCAATACGTCCAATACGTGTCCAACTGGCCAATCTAATACCCACTCATGATTGGGTTGATGTTATTTATACATTTAAAATAATGCTGTAGTTTGCATAACAGTAAATCTTGAATTTTTTGGGTGAATAAATATTCAAAATGGAAAAAGAGAAATACAGTGGACCCCAGCATACCGTCGGCATCACATAACGTTCAATCCGCATACCGCTCGCTTTTATCGCAAAAATTTTGCCTCGCATACCGCTCAAAAACCCACTCACCGCTCTTCGTCCGAGACGCGTCCAATGTGCGCCCTTAGCCAGCCTCACATGTGCCGCCGGTGGCATTGTTTACCAGCCAGCCTCCGCGGTAACATCCAAGCATACAATCGGAACATTTCGTATTATTACAGTGTTTTTGGTGATTTTATCTGCAAAATAAGTGACTATGGGCCCCAAGAAAGCTTCTAGTGCCAACCCTACAGCAATAAGGGTGAGAATTACTATAGAGATGAAGAAAAAGATCATTGATAAGTATGAAAGTGGAGTGCGTGTCTCCGAGCTGGCCAGGTTGTATAATAAACCCCAATCAACCATCGCTACTATTGGTGGTACAGCTGCTGCTGCTGCTGTACCACCGTCAGCTGCTGCTGCACCGTCAGCTGCTGCTGTTGCTGTTGTACCACTGTCAGCTGCTGCTGCTGTAGTACCGTCTGCTGCTTCTGTAGCACCGTCAGCTGCTGCTGCTGCTGCTGCTGTACCACCATCAGCTGCTGCTGTAGTACCGTCTGCTGCTGCTGTAGCAAACGTCTGCTGCTGCTGTTTGCACTGTCAGTGCTGCTGCTGTAGCACTGTCAGCTGCTGCTGCTGTAGGGACTGTCAGCTGCTGCTGCTGTAGCACTGTCATGCTGCTGTGTAGCACTGTCAGCTGCTGCTGCTGTAGCACTGTCAGCTGCTGCTGCTGTAGCACTGTCAGCTGCTGCTGCTGTAGCACTGTCAGCTGCTGCTGCTGTAGCACTGTCAGCTGCTGGGTGCTGTAGCACTGTCAGGCTGCTGCTGCTGTAGCACTGTCAGCTGCTGGCTGCTGTAGCACTGTCAGCTGCTGCTGCTGTAGCACTGTCAGCTGCTGCTGCTGTGCACTGTCAGCTGCTGCTGCTGTAGCATGTCAGCTGCTGCTGCTGTAGCACTGTCAGCTGCTGCTGCTGTAGCACTGTCAGTGCTGCTGCTGTAGCACTGTCAGCTGCTGCTGCTGTAGCACTGTCAGCTGCTGCTGCTGTAGCACTGTCAGCTGCTGCTGCTGTAGCACTGTCAGCTGCTGCTGCTGTAGCACTGTCAGCTGCTGCTGCTGTAGCACTGTCAGCTGCTGCTGCTGTAGCACTGTCAGCTGCTGCTGCTGTAGCACTGTCAGCTGCTGTGCTGTAGCACTGTCAGCTGCTGCTGCTGTAGCACTGTCAGCTGCTGCTGCTGTAGCACTGTCAGCTGCCTGCTGCTGTAGCACTGTCAGCTGCTGCTGCTGTAGCACTGTCAGCTGGGTGCTGCTGTAGCACTGTCAGCTGCTGCTGCTGTAGCACTGTCAGCTGCTGCTGCTGTAGCACTGTCAGCTGCTGCTGCTGTAGCACTGTCAGCTGCTGCTGCTGTAGCACTGTCAGCTGCTGCTGCTGTAGCACTGTCAGCTGCTGCTGCTGTAGCACTGTCAGCTGCTGCTGCTGTAGCACTGTCAGCTGCTGCTGCTGTAGCACTGTCAGCTGCTGCTGCTGTAGCACTGTCAGCTGCTGCTGCTGTAGCACTGTCAGCTGCTGCTGCTGTGCACTGTCAGCTGCTGCTGCTGTAGCACTGTCAGCTGCTGCTGCTGTAGCACCGTTGTTGGTGTGGCTTAATTTAGAATACCAAGAAACAATTAACCCCAGAGGATTTGCCACCCGGATAACCCAAAAAAGTCAGTGTCATCGAAGACTGTCTAACTTATTTCCATTGGGGTCCTTAATCTTGTCTCCCCGGATTTCAAACCACCCAGTCGACTAACACCCCGGTGAACAGGGAAAAAATGCCTGGAACTAGTGCTCATATTGGTGAATTTTTAAAACCAGCAAAGGTTGGTTTGAGAGATTTAAGAATCGTAGTGACATAACAGTGTGTAAGGCCTGTTCTGGAAGAAAATGCCAAACAGGACCTACAGTACTCAGGAGGAAAAGGCACTCCCATGACACAGTGTCTCATCAGTCATTGCTGCATCTTCAATAAGGTAAGTGTCATTTATTCTTCATTTAGTAGAGTAGTACATGCACAATATATTGTGCATGTACCTACTTACTATTTGTGCAGTATCCCTTTTCTTTGTGTGTAGGAAAATGTATATTTCATGTGGTAAAAATTTTTTTTTCATACTTTTGGGTGTCTTGCACGAATTAATTTGATTTCCATTATTTCTTATGGGGAAAATTCATTCGCATACCGATCATTTCGCATAACAATGAGCCCTCTTGCACGGATTAAAGTCGCTATGTGGGGGTCCACTGTATGTACAGTGAACCCTCGGCTATCAGCTGTTCTGGATGTTGGCCAATTCGGTTTTCGTCCACTTTTTTGGCTGAAATTTTATCCTGGTTATTGGCCGTATTGGGTGTGTCCACCCGCCGCTCTGCCACATTCATAAGTCAGTCTAGCTATCTCTGGGTGAGTGAGGAAGCCTCCATGTATTCATCAAAACATAATTAAGACGGATTACTTGTACTTACATTAATTCTTATGGGAAATATTATTTCGGTTTTCAGCCATTTCGGTTTTAGGCTGCCCTGGAACGGATTACGGCCGATAACCAAGGGTCCACTGTATAAGAGGGGCCTGGAGATGTGACTAATGAACAGAGAATGTTATCTTAGTGCCAGGAATGTCTGCATTGTTTATTCTGGACCCTATTTTGAAATTGGTATCTTTTGAAAATTGTGTGATATTGGCCACATTGCCAATTTCTGACAAATTTATTGGGTAGATGAAATTGGTAAATGGGCAGTTTCTTGTACTCCATCGATAGAACAAATGGAGTTCTAGCGAAATAGCTAGAGTTTGGTCGACTGGAACAATGAAATTGGCCAAAAATAGGGCTCGGTGGGCAAAAATCACATGCATATATATATCACACTACCAACTTCGCAAGTGTAATTCCGTAAGTTTTCCATCAAATTTCGTACTTTTGGTGTCATTACCATTGGGAAAAGATTCTCCGATTTCACAAGAAAATTTTTTTTATATTTTTTAAATTCTTTGACATTGAGAGCAAGTTTGTGAGCAGGGGTCTTAACAGTGAAAGGGTTAAATATGTACTCACTGGGGCAGAAGAGAGAGATGCATGATGATATATACATGGAAGGTGCTTCAAGGCCTTGTTCCAAATCTGCACAGTGCCATAACATACTGGAGTGAGAGATGTGAGAAAGTGCAAAAATAAACCCAGTGGGGGGGGA
>NC_069445.1:36654714-36722346 GCF_026875155.1 Cherax quadricarinatus | reverse complement strand
GGTGATTTTATCTGCAAAATAAGTGACTAGGGGCCCCAAAAAGCTTCTATCCCAAACCCTACAGAAATAAGGGGAGAATTACTATAAGATAAAGAAAAAGTCATTGTAATATGAAAAGTGATTCGTTCTCCGACCCCTGGCCCGGTTGTATAAAAAACCCCAAAAAACCTCCTACTTTTGGGTGGTACAGTGCGCTGCTGCTGTACCACCGTCAGCTGATGCTGCACGTCAGCTTGTTGTTTTTGCTTTTGAAACCGTCAGCGCTGCTGCGTAGTACCGCTGCGCTTCTGAAAGCACTCAGCTGCTCGCTGCTGGCGTACCACCATCAGCGCTGCTGTAGTACCGCGCTGTGCTGTAATCGCTGCTGCTGCGTAGCCTGCAGCTGTGCGCTGTAGCACTGTCAGCTGCTTGCGTAGCCGTCAGCTGCTGCTGCTGTGCACTGTCAGCTGCTGCTGCTGTGCACTGTCACTGCTGCGCTGTGCACTTAGCGGGCTGCTGCTGTAGCACCGCTGCGTGCTGTGCCTTCACTTGCTGCGTAGCCTGTCACTGCTGCTGTGTAGCACGTCCAGCTGCTGCTGCTGAAGCACTGTCAGCTGTGCTGCTGTAGCATGTCACTGCTGCGGCTGTGCACTTTTCAGTTTGCTGCTGCGTAAGCACTGTCAGTGCTGCTGCTGTAGCAAGTCAGCGCTGCGCTGTAGCACTTCAGCTGTGCTGCTGGTAGCACTGCAAGCTGCTGCTGAAGCAACTGTCAGCGGTGCTGAAAGACTGTCAGCTGCTGCGCTGTAGCACGTCAGCTGCATGCGGTAGCACGACAGCTGCTGCTGCGTAGCACTGTCACTGCTGCTGCTGTAGCACTGTCAGCGCTGCTGCTGTAGCACTGTCAGCTGCTGCTGCTGTAACACTGTCACTGCTGCGCTCAAAGACTGTCAGCGCTGCTGCTGTAGCACGTCAGCTGCTGCGCGTGCACGTCAGGCTGCTGCTGTACCCTGTCACTGCTGCTGCTGTAAGCACTGTCAGCTGCTGCTGCGGGTAGCCCCGTCAGCTGCTCTGCTGTAGCACTGTCAGCTGCTGCTGCTTAGCACTGTAGCTGCTGCGGACTGTACACGTCAGCTGCTGCTGCTGTAGCACTGTCAGCTGCTGCTGCTGTAGCACTGTCGTGCTGCTGCTGTAGCACTGTCAGCTGCTGCTGCGTAGCACTGTCAGCTGCTGCTGCTGTAGCACTGTCAGCTGCTGCTGCTGTAGCACTGTCAGCTGCTGCGCTGTGCACTGTCAGCTGCTGCTGCTGTAGCACTGTCAGCTGCTGCTGTAGCACTGTCCAGCTGTTTGCTGCTGTAGCACCGTTGTTGGTGTGGCTTTTTGAGAATACCAGAAACAATTAACCCCAGAGGATTTGCCACCCAGGAATAACCCCAAAAAAAAGTCAGTGTTCATCGAAGACTGTCTAACTTATTTCCATTGGGGTCCTTTAATCTTGTCTCCCAGGATGCAACCCACACCAGTCGACTAACACCCAGGTGAACAGGGAAAAATGCCTGGAACTAGTGCTCATATTGGTGAATTTTAAAGCCAGCAAAGGATTGGGTTTGAGAGATTTAAAATCGTAAGTGACATACACAGTGTGATAAGGCCTGTTCTGGAAGAAAATGCCAAACAGGACCTACAGTACTCAGGAGGAAAGGCACTCCCATGACACAGTGTCTCATCAGTCATTGCTGCATCTTCAATAAAGGTAAAGTGGTTCATTTATTCTTAAATTTAGTAGAGTAGTACATGCACAATATATATTGTGCATGTACTACTCTACTATTGTGCATGTATCCTTCTCTTTGTGTGTAGGAAAATGTATATTTCATGTGGTAAAAATTTTTTTTTCATACTTTTGGGTGTCTTGCACGAATTAATTTGATTTTCCATTATTCTTATGGGGAAATTCATTCGCCATACGATCATTTCGCATAAAAAAGAGCCCTCTTGCACGGATTAAAGTCGCTATGTGGGGGTCCACTGTATGTACAGTGAACCCTCGGCTATCAGCTGTTCTGGATGTTGGCCAATTCGGTTTTCGTCCACTTTTTTGGCTGAAATTTTATCCTGGTTATTGGCCGTATTGGGTGTGTCCACCCGCCGCTCTGCCACATTCATAAGTCAGTCTAGCTATCTCTGGGTGAGTGAGGAAGCCTCCATTTTATTCATCAAAACTTAATTAAGACGGATTACTTGTACTTACATTAATTCTTAGGAATATTATTTCGGTTTTCAGCCATTTCGGTTTTAGGCTGCCCTGGAACGGATTACGGCCGATAACCAAGGGTCCACTGTATAAGAGGGGCCTGGAGATGTGACTAATGAACAGAGAATGTTATCTTAGTGCCAGGAATGTCTGCATTGTTTATTCTGGACCCTATTTTGAAATTGGTATCTTTTGAAAATTGTGTGAAATTGGCCACATTGCCAATTTCTGACAAATTTATTGGGTAGATGAAATTGGTAAATGGGCAGTTTCTTGTACTCCATCGATAGAACAAATGGAGTTCTAAGCGAAATAGCTAGAGTTTGGTCGACGGAACAATGAAATTGGCCAAAAATAGGGCTCGGTGGGCAAAACACATGCATATATATTTTCCCCACTACCAATTTCCCCGCAAGTGTAATTCCTTTAAGTTTTCCATCAAATTTCGTACTTTTGGTGTCATTACCATTGGGAAAAGATTCTCCGATTTCACAAGAAAATTTTTTTTATATTTTTTAAATTCTTTGACATTGAGAGCAAGTTTGTGAGCAGGGGTCTTAACAGTGAAAGGGTTAAATATGTACTCACTGGGGCAGAAGAGAGAGATGCATGATGATATATACATGGAAGGTGCTTCAAGGCCTTGTTCCAAATCTGCACAGTGCCATAACATACTGGAGTGAGAGATGTGAGAAAGTGCAAAATAAACCCAGTGAAAAGCAGGGGTGCAATAAGCACAATACAGGAACACTATCAATATTTATGGTCAAAGATTATTAAACATCTTACCAGAAGCTATTAGAAACACTGCTGGGACAATTGTAGAAGTCTTAGAGAAAACTGGACTAGTATCTTCATAGTTTTCCAGTGGGCATCAGGGAACAATGATGTTCAATGAAGACAAATTTCAACTACATTATGGAAAACTGGAGGAAATAATAGCTAGAACTGAGTACAGTGGACCCTCAACTAACGCTATTAATCCTTTCCTGAGAGCTCATCGTTAGTCAAAATTATCGTTAGTCAAGTTAATTTTCCCCACAAGAAATAATGGAAATCAAATTAATCCGTGTAGGACACCCCAAAGTATGAAAAAAAAATTGTTTTTACCACATGAAATATTAATTTTAATACACACAAACTGAAGAAGACATGCACAGTTACATGACACTTGCCTTTATTGAAGATCTGGTGATGATTGATGGGATGGGAGGAGGGGAGAGTGTTGATGGTGTTAGTGTTTAGAAGGGGAATCCCCTTCCATTAGGACTTGAGGTGGCAAGTCCTTTTCTGGGGTTACTTCCCTTCCTTTTAAATCTCTCAAACCAACCTTTGCTGGCCTTAAATTCACTCACATCACCACTAGTTGCTGGCATTTTTTTTTAATTAAATCGTCATGCAACTTCCTAGCCTTTTCACATATGATCGCTTTTGAGAGGCTCTCTCCTGCTATCTGTTTTTCGTTTATCCACACCAATAAGTCTCTCAACATCTTTGAGTACTTGCGATCTCAGTTTCGAAAACATAGTTGCACCTTTGGCAAGAACAGCTTCCTTGATTGCAGTTTGCTGGTGGCCTGGTGGCTAAAAGCTTCCGCTTCACACACGGAGGGCCCGGGTTCGATTCCCGGCGGGTGGAAACATTTGACACGTTTCCTTACACCTGTTGTCCTGTTCACCTAGCAGCAAATAGGTACCTGGGTGTTAGTCGACTGGTGTGGGTCGCATCCTGGGGGACAAGATTAAGGACCCCAATGGAAATAAGTTACAGTCCTCGATGACGCACTGACTTTCTTGGGTTATCCTGGGTGGCTAACCCTCCGGGGTTAAAAATCCGAACGAAATCTTATCTTATCTTCTTGCCCACAATAGTAGCGATGGTTGATTGAGGTTTTGTGTACAACCTGGCCAGCTCGGAGATGTGCACTCCACTTTCATACTTAGCAATGATCTTTCTTCATATCCATAGTAATTCTCACCCTTTTTGCTGTAGGGTTGGCACTAGAAGCTTTCTTTGGGCCCATGGTGACTTATTTTGCAGGTGCAATCACTAAAAAGGCTGTGGTAATATGAAATGTTCCGATTGTATGCTTGGAAGCGACCACGGTGGCTGGCTGGCTTGTAAACACTGGCCAGAAGTGGACGCGTCTCAGACGGAACAAATAGTGTTGGTCGAGTATTTTAGCGCTAGTCGAGGCAAAATTTTTGCGTTAAAATGTATCGCTAGTCGGATTTATCGTTAATCGATGCCATCGTTGGTCGAGGGTCCACTGTATACTACAAACTCTAATCACACAGTAGAGCAGAAAAGTAATGGGAAGGATCACAGCAGTACTGTCATATCTGCAAGGATAATGATAGGATGAATAATGAGAACATTCAAGACGACATGCCAAGCCAGTGAAGTTTTTAACCCTTTCAGGGTCCAGAGGCCAAATCTGAGTTACAGCCAGGGTCCAAGAATTTTCGAACAAAAAAAAAAAAATTTTCTTATGAAATGGTAGAGAATCTTTTGCTGAAGGTAATAAAATAAAAATTATGAAATTTGATGAAAAAATTGAAGTTACGCTCTTGCAGATTTTGATGCGTTAGCGATATTTACGCATCAGCATTTTTTTTGCAGACTTTGAGTCCCATTTTAGGCCAATTACAGTAGGGCCCCGCTTTACGGCATTCCGCTAATACGGTCATTTCGAATTATGACCAAAACTCTATAAGGCTTCCCCCACCTGGCTTTCTAATACAGTCACTGCGTCTTGCCCAGTTTTACATTCTCCGTGAGCTCCGTAAGTGCTACATCTCTCCATTACGTCTGGAAACTCCAAAATTTCAAGTGTTTTTAAAAGTTATTTCATTTTATATATACACTGATAATTATATTACGTATACATGTACCTAAATAAACTTACACTATGCTGGCGTGCAGGTACACGTTAAGGGAGGGGCGAGCATAATCACCAATGTTTTTTTTTTTTTTTTTTTTTTTTTATCAAATTTCAGTGGGATTGTGACAGTGGATTAAGCAGCATAAAAAAAAAGAAAAGAATAGGCTGTGTTTTTGACCTTTTAGCCTTGAAGTTAGAAAAAAAATTATTTTTGCACAATTCTATGGGTCCTAGGGCTTTCCTTTTTCTACTACATTGGAAAGATTTATAATGCTCTAATTGACATCAGATGAAAGATAAAGGCTAGATTAATAAAGACCCAGGACAGTTCAGTGATAATGTCAGTAGATTCCATAAAAAATAATGTTGAAATTAGTATATATATTTTTTTTTATTTGGACATTATACATTTCTTTCTTATTAATTTGGACATGATACATAGATGTACAAAGAAAACGTGTAAGTGTATCTGGTAAACGATATGGTTAGTTTATTATTAAAAGAATTAAGAGTAAGACTGAGAATAGGATAGCAGATGAACAAGGAGGCTTTAGGAAAGGTAGGGGGTGTGTGGACCAGGTGTTTACAGTGAAACATATAAGTGAACAGTATTTATATAAGGCTAAAGAGGTTTTGTGGCATTTATGATTAGGCAAAGGCATATGACCGGATGGATAGGGTGGCAATGTGGAGCAGATGTTGCAGGTGTAAGTGTAGGAGGGTAGGTAACTGAAAGTAGTGAAAGAGTTTAAATAACGAGGATACGTGCTCTCAAGATAGAGTATGAAGAAAGAGTGCAGATAATTACCCCAGTAAAAGTAGGCCTTAGACAAGGAATGTGATGTCACAGTGGTTGGTATAATATCATTAAAGATTGGGTTGTAGAAAGTAAATGCAAGGTAGGCAAGTGAGATCGTGGCGTTTAAAAGTTAAAGACTCTCGCATAAGTGGGAGTTGTCACAGTTGCTCTTTGCTGATGACACTGTGCACCTTGGGAGATTCTGAAGAGAAGTTGCAGAGTTGTGGATACATTTGGTAGGGAATGCAAAAGAAAGAAAATGAACGTGGAATACAGGAAACAGTCAGTTATGCGATAACCAAAAAGAATTAGGTGATGGAAGATTGGATATCAATTGGAGGGAGATAGTAAGGAGGAGGTGAATGTATTTCAGATATTTGGGCGTGGACGTGATCAGCGGATGGGTCTATGAAAAATGAGGTGAATCATGAGAATTGAAGAGGAAAAGGGTGAGCGGTGCACTTAGGAGTCTGTAGGAGCCCAAGAACTTATGTCCTTGGGGCATAAGAGGGGAATGTACTGAGAGCAAAGAATTTACGCAATGCTCCATTATATGGGATGTGTAAAGCTTGGGTTGATGCATGTATGCCAGCGAGAAGAAGCCTGGAGGCAGTGGAGATGTCATTCTGAGTGCAATGTGTGGTGTGATCTAAAGCAGAGTAATTGTTGTTAGGAAGTTAGGGGTGTCAGGATTGCCAAAATACTGTTTGTCCAGAGGGCCCTGAGGAGAAGGTTGAGTGTTTCGGACGGTATGCACGAGAATGGAGCCACCAGACATCGACTACAAGAGTGTATCAGTCTGTAGTGGAAGAAAGCGGGGTAGGGGTCGACCTAGGAAAGGTTGTAACGAGAGGAGGGGTAACGCGAAGAATATTGGTTGTGTGCGAGACGAGGTGCCTTCGGACTTCCCCAGGCATGCGTGAGCAAAAGTTTGATAGGGTGAATGAACAATGGGGGGGGGGAGGGGGGTTGTATAGGATGTGAGGGGGGGGAGGGGATAATGACTTGACAGTCTGTTGGAGTGGATGAGCAAAGTACATTTATGAAAGGGATTATCAGGGAAACTGGAAAGCCGGACATGAGTCCTGGAGATGGGAAGTACAGTGCCTGACTCTGAAGGAGGGTGTAAATGTTGGCAGTTTAAAAGACTGAAGTAGTAAAGGCACCCATCTGGTCAAAATAGTGATGGAGTGAAGGAGGGTGAAAAGTATTTTTCTTTTCAGGCCACCCTGCCTTGGTGGGAATCGGCCAGTGTGTTAATAAAAAAAAAGTTTAACGTGCCAAAAGCCCCTTGTATGCAGAGCATTATTGGCAGGCTTAAAATTAACTTTAGATTAACTAAGCACTGATATTCAGTGGTAAAAATTATAGTAAACAAATAACAATTAAGCACAAATGAGTATTTCAAAGTCAGGCCATATGGTCATTTGCTGAGTTGGTGTGCATTCAATAGAATGGAGTATTCTATTAGGTAATGTAATTAAAAAAAGTTTGATAGGGTCACAGGTTATACATTTATAAGACAGTTATTCAGTATTTATTTAGTTGTGGGTGAGTAAGTGATTTTTAAGAAGACTTAAATTTATAAACAGTTTTCTTTATAAATTCACAGGTAATGAATTTGAGCCATATTTTTAGGCCTTTTAATGTGCATTGATTTTGCACTAGTGAGATGGACAACGAGGAACAGTCATTGAGACTGTTGCCTTGGTGTAATGGTCATGTGTTTTCTGTTGAGGTGTAAGGAGACATTTGAGTGGAGGGTTTATATCCGAGTTAAGTGTTGTATGTATGTTTTTTAAGGTGAGTAGGTTTAGTTTTAGAATATTGGAGGAGTGTGCTGCCTGTAGTGGAATTTTCTAATCAATCGACAAAGCCATTTTGTTGGTCAAATAACCTCTTGAGGGTGTTTCAGTTCGTACTAAGTACGTCTTTACGCGAAGGGTTTTTGACGTACTAGTACGCATACATTCTAGAGCGGCCCCTCAAATCATCACGCGAAAAGGCTGAAGGCCAAGTGTGGAGAGAATGGTCGCGTGGTACAGGTGTGCGCGGAAGAAAAAAAATCTGGGACCCCGTGGTGCATTGTGGAATGACCTCTTAGGTAAACCAAAGTCCACCATGCCTCGCGTCAAGAAGCCCTCACCTCCCTCGGCGAATGTTTAGGGGGGGGGGACACTTTTAATTCCGATGACATTCTAATAGTGATGAAAGTGCCGAGTGAAGAATGAGATTTTCTGTTTAAGTGAGGTTTGACCGAAACTAAATGACCATAATATCGGTAATAGTGCAGAAAACCCAGACGACCCTCAGCCTTCCATCCATCTGGTGCTAGGCCCTCGTAGAGTTTCACGGTCAGTTGTTCCGAACCCCAAGAGGAAACTTCTATTTTCCCCAAATACCCAGACTCAGAAGAGAGCATGGTGATGAAGTGCTAGTGAATATGCACTACAAGCTCTTCAAACAGTTCCAGTAGGTTAGGAAAGTGCAATAATTCCCAGTGAAGCATCAGTAATAACGACGATATATGCCTCTGGACGTGTGCCATATGGTTTACCAAGGGGAAGGAGTTGTAATCTCGGAGTACATCCCGTGGCTGAACAACATGAACAGACAGTGAAAATGACGAAGATACTGTGCAATGGGATGGAAAATGTGCGTGGTGGCAGTGGTGCCGGCGGTGAGGCGACCAAGCAGTGGGCCATGCGCCACCACGCTGCCCAGCCACGTCCGCTGCCTCAGCTGCTCTAGAACAAAGGCCACCATCCCCACTCCCCCCACCACACCAGCCTCCACAACCACAACCTCCACAACCACAACCTCCACAACCACAACCACCCTGTCATATGTCCAGTACCCACCAGCAACCGCACCTGGGATTGCAGGAAGGCTGTCAATTTTGGTTCCAAAATCCACCAGTTTTGATGGCGCCAAAGGTGGAATACGGCCATCTTGTGCAAACTTGGGAACAATGCCACTGACTGGAATGTTCGAGTTATCATGACAACCACTGATGAAAAGTAATTGTATGGAAAGCAACACACTAAACTACGAGTACCCATGGCAAACACAAATCCTTTTCCACCAAAATCACGTCTACAAACCAATGGGAAGGAGGCAACTGGGCATGAGATGTATCCTTTATCTTGTCCACCATAAGCCGTAATGCCACAGTGTATAAGACACCACAGTGACATCATACTGGTCAACAGACCCCCTGATTTGCAACACCAGGTTTCAGTGATAAATGCCAGTGAATCGATTAGTGCTAATGTTACGTATCATCACTTCTCTCAATAAACCCCGGCTACAGAACACAGGTTATATAAATTAGGAATGTGTTTTGTGTAACTGAAACAGGAATTCATACCCAATATTTTACCCTTCAGGAAGCATGTAATGTGGACGAGATCTTGATTCGTTCAAAGGAAGACTCTCTTTCAAGGCAGTGACATCCAAGCATAGAGGAAACGCTTTGTATAAAGTTTTGTTTGTGCTTTTGTGATTTGTTACAGTGGTCGGTATTGGATATTATGTGTACACTGGAAGTTATACTTTGCAAAATACCAGGAAGTTTGGGCATCTCAGTGATGTGGTTCGCACAATAGATGAACCATACCTTGGTAAGGCAATATATATATACAGATAACTGGTACACAAGCCCCTCACTCAGTGATTTTTTTGCGAGTGAACATGACAGATGTGTGTGCAACAGGTGCGTCAAATCGAAAACATATGCCCAGGTTTTGATGCTGGCACTCGCAGAGGTGAAGGTGCAGCGTTGCTGCCAATGCACTTCATGGAATTTCCGGTGCATGACAAACGAGATGTCACCTCTGTTGCCATCATTCACCCTAATGAAATGGGCAGACAGTGCAGGCAGCATAGATGAGAGAAAATGAACCCAGTCTAAAACCGCAGCTTGTGATTGATTACAACTTCTAACAATGCGTTCCAGAGGACAAATGTGACATGCCAGATTGGGTTTTGCTGATTGTGTTCGCAAAGTTATAAGTGGTACACTGACAGGCACGTCAAAGCTGCTAGCTTTTTTCCATCTTCTGGACATTTCCATGCGCAATGCTTATAATATGTATAAGAAGAGTCACCAAAACAAACCACAGAGTACGCGAATTCTGTTGTCTGTCATCAACAAAAAATAGTATTCAAGTACCACGGAAATGCACCTGCAATTGACCGCCCACCAAATTTCAACAACAACCTGCTCGTCTGAAGCATGGTGAGCGACTTCCTGGTAAAACTGCTGCTACTCGCTTTGAAGAAAAGAGTGTCTCAGAAGAGGTGTTACGTCTGTTCACATACAAAAAAACCCCCACGGACACGCAGAGACACTCCGTTTTTATGTGTGAGTGAGTGCAAAACTCCACTTGGGCCTGACACCATGTTTTCAGAAGATCCCACAGCTGAAAACTCTAGAAACGTGAAGTCCTGTGACTTTATGTGGTGTATATAAAAATAGAAAAATAGTAATAAACAACATTTCAAATGTATAGTGTAAATATTTCTGAGTAAACAAAATAATGACAACAGTGTTTACGCCCTTATTGTGTAGTAATTGAAAAAGAAAAAACTTACAAAATACTGATCATGTTGGCCGTCAGAGCCATAAAATTACTCAGAAAAAGAAAAATTGAAAAAAAAAATGAAAATATACATAAAAAAGTAAATTGAAAAAATAAACCGGGTGAGCGGCAAGTCGGGCGATGTTACCATATGTTGTGTCAATTTTGGCAAATTTCACACCTCCAGATCTCGTATGTATAGACGCTAAAATTTTTTTGTATAGCCTATAATGGTTTAGAAAAAAATACTCTAATTTTTTCATAAGAAAAAATAATTTTTTTTTTTTTTTTGAAATTTGGCCGACCCATGAGAACGAGTTTTCGGAGAGGGCCTGTCGACCCTCAAAGGGTTAATGGTCTGAGATGGTTTTATTGTTGTAGAAGAGCCCCAGCTCAAATTCCATAGCGAGATAGGGTAAATGAGGCGAGTGTATATATAGGGCCAGGAGGCTTGACTGTGAACATAGTACTTATCTTCGATAGTATGCTACGGTCTTGGAAATTTTCTTGGAAATTTGTTGTACATGCATTGAAATTTGAGTATTATCACGGTGGAGTCCTAAGAATTTTCCCTCTGTGAGCTTTGTGATAGTGATCCATTTTATCATTATGTTAAGAAGGACAATCTGTAGCTCTGTAACCAAACTGAATGAAGTAGGTCTTGTCAAGTTGAGAGTTTTTGAGTCCATCACTAGGTAATATTTTTCTGTAAGTCGGTATAGTGTGTATTTATAGTATTGAGGCAGTATGACTGGGCTTGGGTGAGAGAAGACATATTACGTGTTCATCTGCAAATGTGTGGGTTTTAGTAGTTGCAGCATGCATTTGGTAGGTCGATTATATAAACAAAGAAAAGAGGGCCAAGGCACACTTCCCGAGTGGACACCAACTGTAATTGGCTGTGCAGAAAGTTTGCTCCATTGTGTACACTATATTTGGCTTTCTGTTGCTGAGGTCATGACTTTAGGTAGTTGAGGGAGTTGCCCTCTTACCACCATAGTGTGACAATTTTAAGATGGGAGCAAATCATGGTCAAATGTATCGCAAGCTTTATATGTACATCAATGAAGATCCCGCAAGGGAACTCTTTTTCTTGATGGCAGGTAGTATTTGTTCTAGCATGTGTATAAATGGCATTTGTAATTTTTCTTAGGCCTGAACCCAAACCGACACGGTTTGAAGTATGCTGGTGGAGATGATTGTTAGATTAGCTTCACTTAAGAATTAATTCTTCGAAGATTTTATGAGTGGGTAGTAATTGGATATTGGCCTATAGTTATCTCGAGTCTGTTTGGTCCTCTTTGTGTATCGGTGAACCGTGCGCTATTTTGAGAACTGTAGGGAAGGTAAGGATTTAAGGGTTTGTTAAAGAGTGTTGCCAATGATTGGTGACAGCAACGTCGACGCTTTTTCTTCTATCTACACCAAGGAGTGGCAATGTTATTTTAATCTCCTGTCTGTTTTTAGTGTGTATGACAATAAGGAGACATCTGTGGTAGTCGAGCTGTAACCGGTGTTGCAAATCCACCCTGGGTGTTTGTAGGAACCTTCATTCTCAATACCATCTGCAAAAAATCATGACAATCTATTAATATTTAATCACAGGAAGGTACTTACATTGTCGAGTAACTTACGTTTCTGATTTATTGTTGATTTTGTTTGGTGCCAATCCTACAGTTATGGCAGGCTAATAAAGGACTCACTGAGCCCTCCACTCACTAGCCCGCAACAGAAAGATGCCATGTAGAGTAGTTACAAATGCAACAATCATAAAATTTGTATAATTTTTTGGAAGAAAAAAAAAGCTAATTACCAACATTTTATTTTATGCTGACAGCAGCAACAAAAAAAAAATACATTTAATGAAAACATATTTTAAAAATAATGAAAGCAACAACAGATTACCTCAAATTTTTCCAGAATTTTGTACTATTTTTCAGTAAAAAAAGTTTTTTTACCATAGTTTTTTCAATTTTAATTTCTATGAAACTGGAAAGAAGGCTCGCGCCCTCCCTTAAAAATCAGTAAATGCTTTGTGTCTCGAGATTTGCCCCCCAAATATAGTAATGGTAATAATAATAATAATCACGGAGTCTCATTAAATGTCATATATTACATTAATATACACATTTTCATTAATCCATTTATATTTTTTCAAAATTATATAATATACATGATGCCTAACATATAAGATGATAAATACACCCCACAGTAGACTATAAACATAAATATGAGATGTGTAGCCAGACCAACTTGTAAGAGTGATGGCAAGAATAACTTATTCTCCATCCAACATAAAGGAAAATGTGGTTACTGGGGCGTAACTGTAAAAAATATTCCTTCGTATAGCGGGGGGAGGGGCAGGGGGGGGGGGGGGGGGGGGGGGGGCCCTGTCACCTCACAGCTCATTTTCTTCTAAAAATAAATGGTGTTACATGAAAATGAAGTGTTTTCCTCTACATTTATTTAACCATCTTAAGTAGACAACTTGTACACAAACCAGACTGATACCTGTTTTTTACAAGCTTTCCATTCAACCTGGTTTGTTTACATAACTATACGCGAGTGTTCTCAATCGTGTACAGTGGACCCTCCCCGGGGTAACACCTTTAATCCGTTCCAGAGAGCTAGCCTTCAAGCCGAATTAAATTTTTTTTCCCATTAGAAATACAGTGAGACCCCCCGCATAGCGACCCCCTTTTATGCGATTAATCCGTGCCAAGAGGGCTGAGTTGTTTATGCAAAGTTCGGTATGCGAATGAATTTTCCCATAAGAAAATAATGGAAACAAATTAATCCGTGCAGACACCCAAAAGTATCTGAAAAAAAAAAATTTTAACCACATGAAATTTTACATTTTTCCTACAACACAGAGAAGGATACATGCACATAGTATAGTAGTACAGCACACAATAATATTGTGCAAGTACTACTCTACGAATGAAGAATCAATGACACCTTTATTAAGATGCCGCAATGACCTGAGATGAGACACTGTGTCCGGGAGTTGACTTTTCCTCCTGATATCTGTAGGTCCTGTTTGGCATTTTCCTGTCCAGAACAGGCCTTATCACACTGTGTATGCCCAATACGATTCTTAAATCTCTACAACCAACCTTTGGCTGGCTTTAAAGTCACCAAATACGAGCACTAGATTCCAGGCATTTTTTTCCTGTTCACACGGTGTTAGTCGACTGGTGTGGGTTGCATCCTGGAGACGAAGATTTAAGGACCCCAATGGAAATAATGTTAGACAGTCTTTTCGATGACACTTGACTTTTTTGGGTTACCTGGGTGGCAAATCCTCTGGGTTAATTTTCTTGGTATTCTCAATAAGCCACAACACCAACAACGGTGCTACCGCAGGCAGCAGCTAGCAGCAGCTGACGGTGGTACAGCCGCCAGCAGACGATGCTACAGCAGCAGCAGACGATGCTACAGCAGCAGCACAGACGATGCTACAGCAGCAGCAGCAGACGATGCTACACCACAAGCAGCAGACCGATGCTACAGCAGCCGCAGCAGACGATGCACAGCAGCAGCAGCAGACGATGCTACAGACAGACACAGCAGACGATGCTACAGCAGCAGCAGCAGACGATGCTACGCAAGCAGCAGCAGACGATGCTATCAGCAGCAGCAGCACAGACGATGCTACAGCAGCAGCAGCAACGATCTACAGCAGCAGGAGCAGCAGAAACGTGCTACAAGCAGCAGCAGCAGACAGATTGCTACAGCACAGCATCCGACGATGCTAACAGCAAGCAGCAGCACGATGCACAGCCCAGCAGACAGAGCAGAGGACGTATGGCTAACATGCAGCAACATCTCAGACTGATGCCTACAGCACGAACAGCCGATGCTACAAGCAGCAAATCAGACATGCTACAGAGCAGCAAAAAACCAACGATGGCTACAGCAGCAGCATCAGCAGACGATGCACAGCAGCCGCACAACAGACATGCTACAGCAGCAGCAGCAGCAGCAACGATGCTACAGCAGTCAGCAGACGAGGCTACAGCAGGCAGCAGACGATGCTACAGCAGCAGCAGACGATGCTTAACAGCAGCAGCAGAACGAATGCTGCAGCAAAAGCCCCCCAGCAGACATGCTGCAGCAGCAGCTGACGATGCTGGCGCAGCAGCAGACGATGACTTGCAGCAGCACAACGATGCTGCAGCAGCAAGCAGACGATGCTGCAGCAGCAGCAGAACGATGCTGCAGCCGCAGCAGACGATGCAGCAGCAGCAGCAGAACGATGCTAGACAGCAGCAGCAGACGATGCTACAGCAGCCGCAGCAGCAAGCAGATCGATCTACAGCAGCAGCAGCAGAGACGATTGCGAACAGCAGCACAGCAGCAGCAGACGATGCTACATGGCAGCAGCAGCAGCAGCAGACGATGCTAACAGCAGCAGCAGCAGCAGCAGACGATGCTCAGCAGCAGCCGCCGCAAGCAGGACGATGCTACAAGCACAGCACAGGCAGCAGACGATGCTGCAGCACCAGCACAGACTGATGCTCAGCAGCAGCAGCAGCAGACGATGCTACACGCAGCAGCAGCGAGCAGACGATGCTAACAGCAGCAGCGCAAAGCAGAAGATGCTACAGCAGCACAGCAGCAGCAGGACCTGCACAGCAGCAGCAGCAAGCAGCACAGCAGACGATGCTGCAGCAGCAGCAGCAGCATCAGACTATGGCTGCAGCAGCAGAGCAGACGATGCTACATCAGCAGCAGACGATGCTACAGCATCAGCAGCAGACATGCTACAGCAGGCAGCAGCAACGATGCTACAGCAGCAGCAGCAGACGATGCTACCGCAGCAGCCGCAGAACGATGCTACAGAAGCAGCAGCAGAGCAGCTGAACGGGGTACAGCAGCAGCTGTACCACCAATAGTAGCGATGGTTGATTGGGTTTATTATTACAACGCGAAAACCTGGCCAGATTTCGGAAGACACGCACTCCACTTTCATACTTATAATGATCTTTTTTCTTCATCTTCTATAGTAATTCCCACCCTTATTGCTGTAGGGTTAGGCACTAGTAGCTTCATAGGGGCCATGGTCACTTATTTTCCAAAAAAATCACCAAAAACACTGTACTATTACGAAATGTTTCCGATTGTATGCTTTGATGTTACCGCGGAGGCTGGCTGTAAACAATGCCACCGCGGAACATTGAGCGTGGCTCTGGCCGCACATTGGAACAGCTCCGACGAAGCGGTGAAGCGGGTTTTTTTGAGGGCGTTATCGCGAGGCAAAATTTTTGCGAAAAAGCGAGCGTAAAAGGCGGATTGGTACGGTATGCGATGCGTGCTAGTAATGCGGGGGCCACTGTAATGGAAATCCAATTAATTCGTTGCACACAGTCGAAAGTATTAACAAAAATTATTTTTTTAAAGATTAAATATAAATATACATACAGAAAACAATGACAAGTAAATATAAAGCACTAATAAAATGGATAAATGAATATTTAACATCACACTTACCTTTATTGACTTGGTGTATGGTAGACATGTAGGAGGCAAGAAGTAAAGTTTATTATGCTCCAATATGACTCTAATATCATCTCTACGGCTTATTACCTTATCGCCATCATCTAATATGGCCTTATCAGGAATAAGAATCACATAAGAAACATGTAAATAGGCTCCGAATACGTGGATGACAATGGTCATACATGTCTAGAGAGGAGTCAAAATGGTGTATACGTATTGTTGGGAATTATAAGGGCCCCTGAGAGAAGCGTACATGTGGTGGGGTAGTGGCGGCACCAGCAGAACCCCCACCACAATCACACTTAAACCAATCATGTAATTCATACATAAGAAATATTACATTATTAATTTATAAAAAAGCGTTTATTCAGGTATACACAAATACAGTTATGTAAATAGATTACACATATCCTGCTATATATGTTAAAGTACCTAGTATAACCTAAAAAATAAAGTCAGTGACTTGAACGTTTCCATTGGGGTCCTATATATATATTACATCTGTATTTACTTTTAGACTTGTCAATTTTATATTTAAAAACTTACCTTTGGAGGAATGATAATAGTTTGAGAGAGATGTGAGTATTGTGGGTTTATAGGCCACGGAGATGCTGGACAGGTGTGGGGTAGTGGCAGATGCAGGGAGCGAATGCTTCCAGCGGCACCTACACATACAATACAATGAGATTACTTTCGTGTGTTTTTCTAATTGCTACTCAGCTAAAATTCTACAGTTATATTCTACATATCACTGTTGCCCTATAGCCTTACACGATACCTGCTGCATTTAGTATAAGTACATATTGTAGAATCGCTTGAAATCATACAGAAAGCACATACTCTCTCTTCCATTCTCCATTTGGTACTTTGCTATGATTATTTCTTATTTTATGACTTTCACTTCTTTATATGGTTGCACACTTTCCTTGGGGCACATGGTGGCTTATTTAGCAGTTACAAGCACTAAGCACGGCATAATAGGAAATATTGCAGGTGCATGTGGATCATCCTCACGGCTTTGTAAACAATGACATGGCTGTTACTGGGGTTTTATTGTATGGCCAAGTCCGCTACACTGTTAATCCACACTACACGTTCGGTGATGATAGCCCTTTATGCGAGTTATTTTGTATTAGCGACAATATTTATGCTGAATCACACAGAAGAACCTTCTACCTATTTTGGACTTGCTGATGAAGCTTTTACCCTGAGGTTCCACTGTACATTTCTCTCTTCACTTATATTGTTTTATCGTGTTTACTTAGCTCTGACCACAATAAGCACTACAAATATTTTAGCAGTAATGATGTGAACTATCATACGCATTTTATCGCCAGTGACTTAAATGTCCATAGGCAATTGTGCTAGTGGGGTGGCCTTGCGTATTTGGTTTAGCTGGCTGGCATACATCATACCACACTTGATTTTCTTACATAAATACCATGGGCCCTCGACCAACGTTTTCATCGTCTGTTTAATCCGTTACTAGCGACCTACATTTTAATGCAAAAATTTTTGCATGACTATGACGCTGAAAAATCGACAACGCTATTCATTCCATTCAGTGACTTAACACTTGTGCATGAGCCGCTCATTGTGTCCCGTGGGTGGCCAGGTTACTACAGCCAGCCACCGCTGGTCCCATCCAAACGTACAATCGAACACATTTCATAAATACAACGTTGTAGTGGTTGCCCTCGCAAACTAGTCACCATGTTCCCACATAATTTAAGCATTTATGCCAACCCTACAGCAAAAAGTCGAGCAATTACTATGATATGAAGAAGAGATCATTGTAATGATAGTGGATGCATGTCCCGATGTGGCCAGTTGTTAACAAAACCCCAATCAACCATCGCTATCATTGGGCAAGAAAACGGTCATATCAAAGAACGTGTTGTTGCCAAATGGTGCAACTATGTTTCTAGGAAACTGAGATCGCAAAGGGTGAGAATTATGTTGAAGGATGTTATTGTGTGATAAACGAAAAACAGTTAGCGGAGATAGTAACAAAACCTCAAGCGATCTATATGTGAAAAGGTTAGGAATTGCATGAATTTAATTAAAAAGATGCCAGAACTAGTGGTGATTGAAATGAATTAAGGCCAGCAAAGTTGGTTCTAGAGATTTAAGTAATGTAGTGGATACAGTCGGACCAAAGCGCTGAAAAATATGTACAAGGATTCAGATGTACATACAGTGAAGGACTGAAATCTTAAAAAAGTGTATGAATTGTGGAGAAACAGGCCTGTTTTGGAAGAAAATGCCAAGGGACTACGTTCTGAGGGGAAAAAGTCACTCCCAGGACAAAGCCATATGAAGACGATTACTCTGTTGATGTGTGCCAATGCTAGTGGTGATTGCAATGTGAAGCCTTTATTGGTGTATCACTCTGTAACCCCCAGTGTGTTCAGGAAAAACAATGTCCTCAAGGCTAATTTGTGTGTGCTGTGGAGGGCAAACAGTAAGGTATGGGTCACTAGGGACTTTTTCTATGACTGGTTGCACCATGCATTTGCCCCCACTCTGAAAAATTACCTCCTGGAAAATAAATTGGACCTTAAGTGCCTCCTGGTATTAGACAATGCTCCTGGTCATCCTTCAGACTTGGCAGAGCAACTTTCTGTGGACATTAGCTTCATTAAGGTCAAGTTTTTGCCTCCTAATACCACTCCTCTCCTGCAGCCCATGGACCAGCAGGTCATTGCAAACTTCAAGAAACTGTACACAAAAGCTATGTTTGAAAGGTGCTTTGTAGTGACCTCAGAAACTCGGTTGACTCTAAGAGAGTTTTGGAGAGATCACTTTAGCATCCTCAATTGTGTAAACATTATAGGTAAGGCTTGGGAGGAAGTGACTAAGAGGACATTGAACTCTGCTTGGAAGAAACTGTGGCCAGAATATGTAGACAAAAGGGATTTTGAAGGGTTTGAGGCTAATCCTGAGAATCCTATGCCAGTTGAGGAATCCATTGTGGCATTGGGAAGTCCTTGGGGTTGGAGGTTAGTGGGAGGATGTGGAAGAGTTGGTGGAGGAGGACAATGAAGAACTAATCACTGATGAGCTGCTAGATCATCTTCAACAGCAAGAGGCAACACCTGAGGAAACTGGTTTGGAGGAGGGGAGAGAAATTGAAGAAGTTGCCTACTTCAAAGATTAAGGAAATGTGTGCAATGTGGCTTAAAGTGCAAACCTTTTTTGATGAAAATCACCTTGACACAGCTACTGCAAGCCGTGTTGGCAACCTGTACACTGACAATGTTGTGAAACACTTTAGGAATGTCATAAAGGAACGGGAGGTACAGGCCTCTATGGACAGATATGTTGTGCGACAGAGGTCCAGTAACTCAAGCTGGTCCTAGTGGCATTAAAAGAAGGGAAGTAACCCTGGAAAAGGACTTGCCACCTCAAGTCCTAATGGAAGGGGATTCCCCTTCTAAACACTAACACCATCAACACGCTCCCCTCCTCCCATCCCATCAATCATCACCAGATCTTCAATAAAGGTAAGTGTCATATAACTGTGCATGTCTTCTTCGGTTTGTGTGTATTAAAATTAATATTTCAAGTGGTAAAAATTTTTTTTTTTTCAATACTTTGGGATGTCAGGAATGGATTAATTTGCTTTCCATTATTTCTTATGGGGAAAATTAGCTTGACTGATGATAATTTCGATTAACGATGAGCTCTCAGGAACGGATTAATATCGTTGGTCGAGGGTCCATTTAGTACTAATCTCACCCTAACTCACGAAATCGTAATGACACGATTGCAAACAAACCATACCATGGGCGGGATTGAACCCGCGACGGTCTGGAATTTTGAGACTGACCGCAGGTTCAATCCCGCCCGTGGTATGGTTTAATCTCGCCCTAGATTAAGTAATGAGTGTACTATGTGTATTTTACTTTTTTATTTTTTTTTAATGCCTAGTTCTATTGCTAACCTAATATGTTATTGTAAACTTATCTAGTATTTCTATGCATTTATAAAGGGGGAAAAAAAAGGGTGTTCCACTTTACCGCAATTTCGGCTTTACAGCAGTAGCCTGGAACCTAACCTGCCGTATAAGTGGGGCTCTACTGTACAATATTCCAGTCAACCAAATTCTTAGCTATTTCAGTAGTATTACTTCTGTTTTATCGATTGAGCACAAGAAATTGCCCAGTCAACTGTTTCAACTACCCAATAAAGTGATCGAAAGTTGGTAATTTGGCCAATTTAACACAGTTCAAAATATTCCAATTTCAAAATAGGGTCCAGAATAAACAATGCAGGCATTCCTGGCACTAAACTAACATTTCCTCTGTTCATTAGTTATGTTTTCATTCTTTACAAATTAATTCCATTTTGATTTTTTTTATTCGCATAATGAGTTTTTATTTGAGCCAAAAAACTATTTACTCTTACGCAATGTTGTAACAATTGTGTAATATCTGCACATTCATGAACGTGTATTAGACCCACCAGCTGATTCGTATTAGATGCATGACGTCACTTTGTTTGCTTTTGAATATCGGCAAAAATTTAAAACTTCCGCTACTTTGAGCTCAGTGTCAATCCATTTTCAGTACTAAAACCAATCAAATTCTCTTTCCGTAATATATCTTCCATTCTGTCAAATGAGACCAAGAAATCGCAAATGCAACTGTAAATAACACAAAGCACCACAAAGTCGCTGTTTTAATCCAAAATTACAATCGGGTTTTTTTTCCCTCATGCCCTGCGTGTTGCAGGATTTTTTATGTGGTGCACACTTACCACGTAGATGTACTCTCATATCTAGGTCCAAATTTACCACTCACAGGTTATCCGAGTGAGCTGAGCTAATGGCATAGATTTACAGCTTGGACCCTGGCTTCAGAGCCGTAGATCTATGGGACGGATGCTGATAGGGTTAAATTGCTTGTTCTCTCTAGGCTGGATTACTGCTGTACATTAACATCTCCATTCAAGGCAGGTGAAATTGCAGATCTAGAGAACGTACAGAGAACCTTTTCTGCACATAAGTGCCATCAAACACTTTAAGTACTGGGAATGCTTGGAAGCACTTGACTTGCACTCTGGAGTGCGGGCGAGAGATTCATCATAATCTACACGTGAAAAATGCTAGAGGGACAGGTCCCTAATCTGCATGCAGAAATCACTCTTTGGAGAAAGAGCTTAGATCTACGTGAAATACCGGAGGCCTTAAAGAGTGCAGACATAGCTCCTTTGCACAAGGGAGGTAGTAGAGCACTAGCTAAAAATTAGACCAGTAGCCCTAACCTCTCGCATAATAAAAATCTTCGAAAGAATGATGAGACTGCAGGTTACAAATTTCATGGACCAGCACAACCAACATAACCCGAACCAGCATGGTTTTAGAACAGGACGATCATGTCTGTCACAGATGCTGAACCATTATGACAGAATTACGGAGGCACTGGAAGACGACCAAAACGCAGATGCGATTTACACAGATGGAGTGATTGCGTACAAAATGAAGGCCATGGGCGTTACGGGGAAGGTAGGGAGATGGATTTTCAGCTTCCTAACACATAGAACACAAAAAGTAGTAGTGAACAGTGCAAGATCCAGCATCAGCCAGGTCAAAAGCTCAGTGCCCCAAGGCACTGTCCTGGCACCTCTGCTGTTTCTCATCCTCACAGCAGACATAGGCAAAAACCCCCGGCACACTTTTGTATCATCATTTGCAGATGACACTAAATTAAGCATGCAAGTCAGTACGGTAGAGGACACTGAAAAAGTACAGGAAGACATAAACAGTGTTTTCCAGTGGGCAGTGGAAAAAATGACGTTAGGTATGGAAAGAATGAACTCAAAAGGAGCACTATAAACAAATCTCAAGAGGGTCACCAAATCGAACGTAAGGAACACGTAGAAGACCTAGGAATAATTGTCAGCGGACCTTTCTTTTAAAGACCATAACAAGACAGATCACGACAGCCAGGAAGATGACTGGGTGGGTATTGAGAACTTTCAAAACAAGGAAAATAATGCCAATGGTGACTCTTCAAATCGCTAGTGCTCCCTCACTTAGAATATTGCTCAGTGCTGACGGCCCCGTTCAAGGCAGGAGAAATATCGGAGCTGGAGCAAATACAGAGATCATTTATGGCTCACATTGAGCCAGTAAAGCACCTAAACTACTGGGAACACCTGCAAGTCTTGAACATGTACTCATTGGATCGGAGGAGAGAGAGGTACATGATAATATATATACCTGGAAGGTACTCAAGGGCTTGGTCCCAAATCTGCACACTGCCATAACATACTGGAGTGAGAGATATGGGAGGAAGTGTAAAATAAACCCAGTGAGGAGCAGGGGTGTGGTGGGGACAATAAGGGAACACTGTCAACATCCGGGGTCCCAGACTTTTCAACATCTTACCAGAAGATATCAAACACTGCTGAAACAAGTGTAGAAGCCTTCAAGAGGAAACTAGACAAGTATCTTCACCAGGTGCCAGATCAACCAGGCTGTGATGAATATGTGAGGCAGCGGGCATCCAGCAGCAACAGCCTGGTTGACCAGACAAGCACCAGACGAGCCTGGCCCATGACCGGGCTCAGAGAGTAGATATAATCTCAAAATTCTTCAAAGGTATGAAAGCAAAAGACTTGGCGATGCAACATACGCCTAATGAAAAGTACGGGTGCCATTAGTACAGTAAGGGAAAACACTGTGTCTGGGGCCCATGACTGTTCAACAGCCTCCCACCAGCCGTAGGGGAATTACCAATAGACCCGTCAAGAGGGAGCTGAACAGATACCTAAAGTCAGTGCCAGATCAGTTGGGCTGTGGTTTGTACGTTGGGCTGCATGCAGCCAGCAGTAACAGCCTGGTTCAAGCCCTGATCCACCGGGAGACCTGGTCATGGACTGGGCCGCGTGGGCATTGATCCCCGGAATGGCCTCCAGGTAGGTGCCAGATCAGAATGCTGTGATGGATGCGAGTCTGCAGGTCAACAGCAACAGCCTGGTTGGCTAGACAGGCACCAGGCAAGCCTGGCCCATGGCCAGGTTCATCTGGTAAAGGTATGGTGCTCGCTTATCCATACAAACTTATGGTGCGGCCATGCCCCAAGCAGGCCTACAGGCTGTGCCCCCACATAAATGGAGTTAATCAAACTTCTAGCAGTCATGCTCATGACTTTGTATTATATTTTATTTTCATTTTCTTTTTGTATAGTGCATCCACATATGTCCTGATATTTATTTTTTCTTTCAGGAACATATTTCTGGAGATGATAAAAGCCCACAATGAAGTTTTCAAGGATTTTGCTTTGGGTTTTGACTCTGAAAAAAATGCCTACAGTGTGAAACTAATCCCAAAGTTGAAAAAGAAACCTGCAGAATTTAAGGTCAGTCATTTCATTTTCTTTAAAAGAGGAATATGGATGTTCTAGGATTGGAATGTTCACTTCCCAGTTTTTATAAGATATTAAACTGTAGGAATATGAATGTTCCATTATTGGAATGTCCACTCATTCCATTCCTGTAAAATATTAAAAACATGTCCACATACAAATGTATCAATGAGAAGTACTTTATGTAAACTCACTGTAGACATTGAGGGATATTTTAAGTTAACCTTTGACAGTTATACACTGTGTTAGGACTTCATAGTAAGGTGATTATTCAGTAGATCATGAAGCTACTATGACAAACAAAGTTGTGAAAGTTGCCTTTCTTGAAAACATTTATGCCAGTACTGTAGTGGTGCAGTTTGAATGGCTTAGCATGACTTAGAAACCACCACTCGTACTCCTAATTTGACTTAAATAACATTGATTTGTTTCCCATTTGTTTAATTTTGCTCCAGGGAATTATAAAGGGGCTCCCTATCTGTTGCTCTCCTTGTGTTCCCACCAGTTGCAGTATTGAAATGATCTGCACCACACATGCAGGATTGGATCATCAGGTAGATCTCCAGGTTGACCACCTGATGCTCTACAGTGGAACTTCTGGTCACTAACTCTTCCAAACACAAACAAATCAGTTCACAACCAAAAAATTCACCAAATTTTTGCATCTGGTCATGAACACATGATCGGGTGCTGAACAAACACAGCCATGCCAATTTTCACATTCTGTGCCATTTTTTCACACGGTTCAATTTTCCCCACTTCCTGTTTGTACTTGCTTAGTTGTGGTTGCAGGAGTACAGTCATAGCTCCTGGCCCTGCCTCTTCACTGGTCACTACTGGGTCACTCTTCCTGCTCCATGAGCTTTATCATACCTCTTCTTAAAGCTGTGTATGGATCCTGCCTCCACTACATCACTTCCCAGACTATCCTCCCCTATCTATAATGTCCTCCAGTGTCATCTGTGTACACCTAACAAAGACCCTTGCCTTATAGTCTGTCTCGGTATGTTTTTTTTTTTTTCCTCTGTTAAACTGTGCATTATTTTGTATAATTAGATTTTTTCAAACTTTAATGATTTTTTCTATGCTTAAGACTCTTAACCCTTAACTGTACAAACATAGATCTACGTTCTCTCTCCCAGCGCACCAAATATTTGTTTTTTTTATATAGGACTTTTTTATATATGTAAAGTAATTAAAAAAAATTTTAGTCAGTACTTACGGAAATATAAGGCCGCAAAGTTGGTGCCTGTCACTCGCCTGATGGCAACATGAAGCACTGCTGCTTGCAGAAGTGTTGCCGATATACTTTTTCTTTTTATTTGTATAATTTTTATGCTCTGATAATTAAAATTTGTAGTAGTTCTTGTGATTTTATAGTTAATCTTTCTGACACTAATATTATGTATTGAAATAGTCACACAAACACTGACAGGTGAACATTTTCACTTGCCTTGGTCACCTACTATTGTCTAGAAACACGTATATACAAAATATTTATAGGTTCCAGCAGTGTGTTACACATTGGAGTAGTATATATAAAACTCCTTGTAGCAGTGTGTAAAAAGTGTCCCTCCACTGCTGACAGTGCAGCAGTGGTGACATTTGATGAGCGTGCACTGCCTTGGCTTTACAGTGGACCCCTGGTTATCGTAATTAATCCGTTCCAGTGTGACTAAAGCTGAATTTGACGATATCCGAATTAATTTTCCACATGAGAAGTAATGTAAATCCAATTAATGTTTGACTCCCAAAAGTATTAAAAATAAATAATTTTTTACATGAAATATACGTTTACCTACACAGAAAACAGACATGAAGAATAAAACAATAATATGACACCTTTATTGAAGACTTGTTGATGTATGGAAGATGGGAGGAGGGGAGAGGATGGAGGAGTTATTGTTTGGAAGGGGAATCCCCTTAAATAAAGACTTCAGTTACCAAGTTCTTTTCTGGGGTTACTTCCCTTTGTTTTTTTAATGCTACTAGGACTGTCTTGAGTCACTAGGCCCCTGTACCCCAAAAAATTGTTTCAGAGCGCTGTTTCTGGTGTTACTTTAAAATTTCCATAAAATAGGACAAGGCATTGTCATTGCACATGTTGCCAACGTGGCCTGCAACAGCTTTGTCAGGGTGATGTTCATAAATGTTTGCACCTCACTCCACTTTACACAAATGTCTGTAATCTTTGAAGAAGTCTCCTTCATTCTCTTCCTCCTCTGAAGCAATTTCCTGAGCTGTGGTCTGTTGCTGTTGCAGATGAAGGCCTTGCAGCTCTTCAGTGGTTAGCTCTTCATTGTGGTCCTCCACCAACTCTTCTACATCCTTGCCACTCACATCCAACCCCATGGAATTCCCCTATGCCACAATACTTTCCACAACTGCCATAGGCTTGTCAGGGTCAGCCCCAGACTCTTCAAAATCCCTTTCTTGGACACATTCTGGCCAGTTTTCTCCAAGCAGAGTTCAAAGTCCTGGAAGTCACTCCCTTCCAAGCCTTGCCTGTAAGATTTATGCAGTGGAGGATACTAAAGTGATCTTTCCAGAACTCTTAAGGTCAATTCAGTGTCAGAGGCTGTCAAAGCACCTTTGAAACATTGCTTTGGTGTAGAATTTTTGTAAGTTTGAAATGATCTGCTGGTCCATGGGCTGGATGAGAGGAGTGGTATTAGGGAGCAAGAACTTCACTGTGATGAAACAAAACTCCTCCACAATTTGCTCATCCAAGTTTGGAGGAAGAGGAGGAGCATTGTCCATTACCAGGAGGCACTTGAGTTCCAATTTATTTTCCAGGAGGTATTTCTTCACACTCAGGCCAAACACTTCATTGAACAAACCAAGGAAAATTTCCCACATGACCTATGCATTACTGTTTGCCTTCCACATCACACAATTTACTCTTGGCAACTGTTTTTTTCTTTAACACTGGGATTTTCAGTGTTACACCAGTAAAGGCTTTAATTTGAAATCCCCACTAGCATTACTACTGAACCTGAGAATTAGCTTGTTTTTCATAGGCTTGTGTCCTGGGAGTGCCTTTACATCCTGCATGATATAGGTCCTCTGACATTTCCTTTCTAAAGAGGCCTGTTTTGTCACAATTGAACACTTGTTGGGGTTTTGAATTGTTCAGCCTCTGTACCCCTTGAATTACTAAGCATATTTTTCAGCCACATATTTGTCAGAACTTGCAGCCTCGCCATGCCTTACCACACTTTGCCACTACACTTCTTAAATCTTTCAAACCAGCCTTTGCTGGCCTTAAACTAACATCAACACTAGTTCCAGGCATTTTCTTTAAGAGATCATCATGTAACTGCCTTGCCCCCTTCCACAAATTATCGACTGCTAACTGTTTTTCATCGATTCACACTGACGACAGTCTCCACATCAAGTATTTGCGATCTGTTTGGTGAGCATATTTGCACCTTTTGCAACAACAGCTTCCTTGATTTCCTTTTTCTTGGCCACGATGAAAGCAATGGTTGTATGGGTTCCTTATAAAACCTGGCAAGCTCTGCCACACGTACTTCATTTTCACATTTTGCCATGTCTTTCTTGAATTTTATAGTGTTTCTCACCTTTACCAAAGGGCTGGCATTAGCTTTCTTTGGCCCATGGTGGCTTATTTAGCAGTTGCAAGTACAAAAAAAGAATGGAATATTATGAAATGCATCATACGAATGCGTAGTGATGGTCACTCGCTGATCAACAATGGCAGACTGACTGTGAATGGCATGAGATGGTGTGTGGGACCGCTTCTACGCCTTTGGGATGAACGACTATTACAGAGCCAATATTTTGGCGAAAAAAAGTTGAAATTGCCCATTACTATTACGATATCTGAAGACTACGGTTTCCAGGGTTCCGCTGTATTTGTTTTCACTGTTACACACAAACGTGTCTGTGTCTAGCTCTGTCTAGCTCTCTGTTTATCTCTCTCTGCTTATGTCTTTGTCTGCTTGTCTGTCTCAGAGAGCCACTCCTGAACCAACAGGTATTACATACACACGATGCATTCGTCACGTTTGAGTCCTGAGCAAGTGTAAATATATATTACTTGCCAGTCATGCTTACTATGCATTACAGTGAACCCTCAACCAATGATGGCATCGACTAACGATAAAATTGGGCAATGATGCGTTTTTGCATAAAAATATTGGCTCAACCAATGATGAAAAACTCGGGTACGGACGTTCATCCTGAACGCATCTGCCTGTCCGTCCAGCCTGAGCGCACCTTTAGCTAGTGTGCCATTGTTTACAACCCAGTGCAGGCGGTTCCACATGTATCTGCGATACATATTGTATTCCAGTGTTTTTAGTGCTTGTAACTGCTAAATAAGCCACCATGGGCCCCAAGAAAGCTTCTAGTGCCAACCCTGTGATAAAAAGGGTGAGAATTATTATGGAATTGAAAAAGAGATAATCACAAAGTATGAAAGTGGAGTGCGTGCCTCCGAGCTGGCAAGGTTGTATAACAAACCCCCAATCGACCATCGCTATTATCTTGGCCAACAAAGGCAATCAAGGAAGCTGTTGTTGCGAAAGGTGCAAGTATGTTTTCAAAACAGATCGCAAATACTCGAAGATGTAGAGAGACTGTTGTTGGTGTGGATAAATGAAAAACTGTTATCAGGAGATAGTGTTTCTCAGTCAATAATATGTGAAAAGGCAAGGCAGTTGCATGACCATTTAATTAAAAAAGTGCCTGCAACTAGTGGTGATGGTGAATTTAAGGCCAGCAAAGGTTGGTTTGAGGGATTGAAGAATCGTAGTGGCATACAGTGTGATGAGGCATGGTGAGGCTGCCAGTTGTGACCAAAAAGTGGCTGAAAAATATGTACAGGAATTCAAGGAATACACAGATGCTGAAAAATTAAAACCTCCAACAAGTGTTTGTGACGAAACAGGCCTGTTTTGGAGGAAAATGCCAAACAGAACCTACATTACACAGGAGGAAAAAACACAGCCAGGACACAAGCCTATGAAAGACAGGCTAACTCTGTTTTGTAGTAATGCTAGTGGGGATTGCAAAGTGAAGCATCTACTCTTGTATCACTCTGAAACTACCAGTGTTTTAAAGAAAAACAGTGTCGTCAAGGCTAATTTGTGTGATGTCGAGGGCAAACAGTAAGGCATGGGTCGCTAGGGACATTTTCTATGATTGGTTCTATCATGTGTTTGGCTCCACTGTGAAAAATTACCTCCTGGAAAATAAATTGGACCTCAAGTGCCTCCTGGTATTAGACAATGCTCCTGCTCATCCTTCAGACTTACCAGAGTGAATTTTGCCTCCTAATACCACTCCTCTCCTCCAGCCCATGGACCAGCAGGTCATTTCAAAAGTGTTTCAAAAGTGCTTCGAAGTGACCTCAGACACTGAATTGACCCTAAGAGTTTTGGAAAGATCACTTTAGTATCCTCAGTTGCATAAACCTTATAGGTAAGGCTTAGGAGGGAGTGACTAACAGGACCTTGAACTCTGCTTGGAGGAAATTGTGGCCACAATGTGTACTAGAGAGGGATTTTAAAGGATTTGTGGCTAACCCTGAGGAGCCTAAGGTAGTTGTGGAATCTGTTGTCATTAGGGAAGTCCATGGGTTGGAGGTTTGTGGAAGAGGATGTGGAAGAGGATGTGGAAGAGGATGTGGAAGAGGATGTGGAAGAGTTGGTGGAGGACGACGATGAAGGACTAACCACTGATGAGCTGCAAGAGCATCTGCAACAGCAAGAGGCCAGACCTGAGGAAATTGCTTCAGAGGAGGGGAGAGAGAGAGATGGAGGAAGTTGCCTTCTTCAGCAATTAAGGGCATTTGTACAATATGGACAAAGGTGAAAGCCTTTATGGAAGAACATCACCCTGACACAGCTACTGCAAGCCATGCTGGTGACTTTTACAATGACAATGTTGTGGGGCCCATTGTAGGAAAATCTTAAAGGAATGCCAGGTACAGAGCTCTATGGACAGATTTTTGGTGGGACAGAGGTCCAGTGACTGTCAAGTTGTTCCCAGTGGCATTAAAAAAAACAAAAAGACAGTAACATGGGAAATGGACCTGAAGTCCTTAGGGAAGGGGATTCCCCTTCAAAACAATAATACATACACTACCATTATCTCCCCTTCTCTCATCTCATCACTACATCTTCAATGAAGGTAAGTCATTTATTCTTCATGTAGTATTTATTGTACATGTATCATTTTCTGTGTAGGAAAACGTATGTTTAATGTGAAAAAAATTTCATACTTTTGGGTGTCTGGAAAGGATTAATTGGATTTGCATTATTTCTTATGGCTACTCCTACTTACACTTTGGTCACACTTCAGACACGCACATGCGCATATAATATATATATATATATATCTATATATATCTATATATATCTATATATCTAGGTTTTCTCCTTTTTCTAAATAGCTCTTGTTCTTTATTTCTTCTATTGTCCATGGGGAAGTGGAAAAGAATCCTTCCTCCGTAAGCCATGCATGTCGTATGAGGAGACTAAAATGCCGGGAGCGATGGGCTAGTAACCCCTTCTCCTGTAGACGTTTACTAAAAAAGATAGGAAGAAAAACTTTATAAAACTGGTATGCTTGAATGTGCATGGATGTAGTGTGGATGACAAACAGATGATTGCTGATGTTATGAAAGAAAAGAAGTTGGATGTCCTGGCCCTAAGCAAAACAAAGCTGAAGGGGGTGTGGGGAGTTTTGGTTTGGGGGGAAAAAAATGGGTTTAAAATCTGGAGATCTGAGAGAGAGCAAAGGGAAGGGGTAGCAGTATGTTGAAGGACGTTAGGGAAAGGAAAAAAGAATATAAATGTGAAAAATTCAAGAATTATGTGGTTTAAAGTAAAGGTTGGATGCGAAAAGGGGTATAAAAAGCGTGCATGCCCCTGGAGAAGAGAGGAATGTGGGAGAGAGAGTTTTTGGGGAGATGTTTAGTAAATGTATGGGAAACCTTTAAACCAAGTGAGAGAGTAATTGTGGTAAGACCTAAATGCTGAAGTAGGAAAAAATTTTAGAGGGTGCGGTGGGAAGTTTGGGGTGCCAGGTGTAATGTAAGGGGACCCCTTTGATTGAATTTGTATAAAAAGGGGTTTATTATAGGTAATACATATTTTAAAGAAAGAGGATAAATAAAATACACGATTGATGTAGGGGCGAAATGACGGTATTTTTGTTGGATTATTTTTGGTAGATAAGGGACTGTTGTGTAGATTTCGGATGTACAGTTTATAGAGGGGCCACAGATATATCAGATCACTTTTTAGTTGTAGTACATGAGAGTAAAAGGTAGATGGGATCAAGGAAATAAAGCAAATGAAGAGAGAGGTAAAGGGTTTTGAACTAAAAGAGGAGGCAGTTAGGGTAGTAAACAGTATTGGAGGATAGATAGGCTAATGGAGCATAGCGGGGGGTTTTAAAGAGGTATGGGTTGGGTTTTAAAAACGTAGTGCTAGTGTTAGAAAAGTTTGTGGTTACAGGAATGTGGGTACGGGGGGGAAGGGAGCGATTGGGGGAATGATATGAAAAGGGGAGTAGCAAGGGAGAAAAAGTTAGCTATGAGAAGTTTTTAAAAAGTAGAAGTGATGCAAGGAGGGAAGGTATATGGAGAAAAGAGAGAGGTTAGGAGTGGTAAAGCAATGTAAAAAAAGAGCAAATGAGGGGGGGGTGAGTTTACCCAAAAATTTTTTTTAAAATAAGAAAGTTTTGGAGTGAGATTAAAAAGTTAAGGAAGCCTAGAGAAAAATGGATTTCAGTTAAAATAGGAGGGAGGTTATTAAATGGAAGTTGAGTTTTGGGAAGAGGGGAGGGAATCTTTGGGGAAATTGTTAAATGTTGTTAAAGATGGGGAAAAGCTGTGATTTGTGTATAGGGAAAGGGGGAATAACATCTTGCGGGAGTGAGAAGAGCCAGTTGTGAGTGGGGGGGAAAGTTATGGGCAGTAGGAAAAAATGAAAGGGGGTAAGGCAGCCGGGTTGATGGGAAAAATTTTTAGAATGTTAAAGCAGGTGGGGATATAGTTTTTGGAGTGGTGGTGCAATTATTTAAAAAATGTTGGAAAGAGGGTTAAGGTACCTGGGATTGGCAGGGCATGCTTTGTTCCTTGTTAAAGGCAAAGGGGAAAAAAGAGTGAAAAAATTATGGGGGATAAGTCTGTTGAGTATACCGGCAAAGTGTTTGGTAGTTATTATGAAAAAATTTAAAGAGTAAGTGGGAATGGATAGCAGTGAACAAGGGGGGCTTTGGGAAAAGGTAGGGGGTGTGTGGACCAGGTTTTTAGTGAAACATGTAAGTAACAGTATTTAGAAAAGGGTTTTAAAGGGGTTTTTGTGGCTTTTTATGGATTTGGAAAAGGGTATGCAGGGTGGATGGGGGGGGGAAATGTGGCGATATTGCAGGTGTTTGGTTTTGGAGGTGGTTATAAAAGCGTGAAGAGTTTTTCGAGGGTTTGTGAAGCTAAATTTAGTATGTGGGAAAAGGGGGAGATTATTTCCAGTAAAGTGGGCCCTTGACAAGGAGGGTTGTGATGTCCCCGTGGTTTTTTAATATATTATAGATGGGGAAGGGGGGTGGGGTCGGCCCTAGGAAAGGGTTGGAGGGAGGGGGTAAAGGAGGTTTTGTGTGCGAGGGGCTTGGACTTCCAGCGGCATGCGTGAGGTGTTTGATAGGAGTGAATGGGACAATTGGTTTTTAATATTTGACGTGCTGTTGGAGTGTGAGCAAAAAAAACATTTTGAGGGGTTCAGGGAAACCGGCGGGCCGGGGGATTGAGCCCTGGGATGGGAAGTACAGTGCCGGCACTCTGAAGGAGGGGTTTTAAAAGTTGCGTTTAAAAAATGTATGAAAAGCACCCTCGGCAAGACAGTGATGGGGAATGGGGTGAAAGTTTTTTCTTTTTGGGGCCACCCTCCCTTGGTAGGAATGGGCCCGTGTTTTAAATAAAAAAAAAAAAAAAAATATTAAATCGGTGGAATGGTTTAAAATCATAGGTCGAGGGTCCACTGTATATTGAAAGTACGTAAAATACTTTTCTGGTTTTTTTGGGTTACCCAGGTAATTTACACGTTAAAATTGTTTTGTGTACCTGAGACATGGACAAAGATGGGATGCACCACAGGACAAGGATGCGCACACAGACAAGGGACGCCGTGTGCAAACCCACCCAGAGACACACACACAGAGACACCAAACAGAGAACCACACAGAGCACACACACAGGGGGACACACACACGAGACCAAAACCCCGGGGAACACACACAGGACACACACACAGAGCCCACACACAGAGAAAACCCCAACGAGACACACCCCAAGGAACAACACAGAGAACACACACAGACACACACAAAAGACACACACACGGGACACACACACAGAGAAACACACAAAAGGGACAACAACACAGGCACACACACAACAGAGACACACACACACACGGAACACCACACACAGAGACCACACACACAGAGACACACAAAACAGAGAAAACACAGGAACAACAACAACACCCGAGGACACACACAGAGACACAACAGGACACACACAGGACAAACAGAGACCACCACACAGGACACAACACACAGAGACCACCAACAGGGGGACACACACAACAGAGCCCCACCCCCCCCGGCCCACACCAGGGGAACAACACACAGAGACAACCACACAGAGACACACCACAGAGCAACACACACAGAGACACACAACACGAGACACCACACACACAGAGACAAAACACACACACAAAACCACAACAGAGACACACACACAGAGACCACACACAGGGGGACACACACAGAGACACACACACAGAGACACACACACAGAGACGAAAAGAGAGAGAGAGCCACGGGGGAGAGACACAGGACACCACACGGGACCCCCACAGACCCCCCAGAGAGAGGCACACACAGAGAGACACAAGAGAGAGAAGAGACACGCAACACAGGGACACGCACACCCAGAACGCACACAACAGACACGCACACAGAAGCACAACACAGACACAAAACAGAAGCACACCACGACACAAAAACCGGGGAGACACACCCAGAGACACACACACACACACAAACACACACCACGACACAACACACACACACAGCAAAAACCCCAAAACCCAAGACAACACACACAGACCACACACACACGACACACACACCACAGACACCACACACACACCACACCACACACAAAACAGACACCACAACACACAGACACACCACAACAACAGACACACACAACACAGACCACACAACACGACACACACACACACACCACACACACAACACACACACACAAAACCACACCCCAAAAAACACCCCACACACACACATTAAACTACAGCCAGGTCATGACATTTTTTAGTAGAAAAATATGGGAAATTTATCAGGAAAAAGAGTGGTGGAAACCCCTAGAAAGGAATGATTCATAAAGCAGCCAGCATGGTTTTCGGGGACGGGAAATCTGTGTCACAAACCTACTGGAGTTCTATGACTGGTGCAGCGTAAGACGAGAGAGAGGGGGGGGGTGGATTACATTTTCTTGGATGAAAAAGGCGTTTGAACAGTTCCACAAAGAGATTGGGCAAAAACTGGAGGACAAAGCAGGGATAACAGGGAAGGCACTACAATGGATCAGGGAAAAACTTTTGGAAGACAAGGGGAGTCATGGTACGTGGCGAGGTGTCAGAGGGGGCACCTGTGACCAGCGGGGGCCCCGCAGGGGTCAGCCCTAGGACCAGTGCGTTTCTGGTATTTGTAAACGAATGAGGAAGGGAAATAGACTCTGAGGTGCCCCGTTTGCAAGGACGTAAAGTTGAGAGAAGAATACACTCGTCGAAGCGGGCAAAACTAAAAGGGATCGGAAAGGGCGCAGACCGGGTCGTAATTTGGCCCCTGGAGTTCAATCCCAAGTGCAAAGTCATGAAGATGGGGAAGGGCAAAAAGGGCCGAACGGAGTACAGTCTAGGGGGTCAGAGCTACAAACCCCTCGGGGAAAAAGTTTGGGGTGATTTAAAACACAGGCAATCTCCTAAAGGCAATCAACCAAATAACTGCTGCAGCATTGGGGCCCCAAAGCAAACCTCAAAAACAGATTCCGAATTTAATAAGGAACGTGGACCCTGTACAGTATACGTTGGGCCCCATATTGAGTTGCAGCCCCAGTTTGGAACCCCCCCTAGCCAAGCACGTAAAAAAAACAAAAAGGCAAGGGTTTTGCAACAAGACTAGCCCCAGAGAAGGGGTATGTCCACGAGGAGAGGTTAAGGGAAATAAAACCTGCGACATGGGGGAAAGGGAGAGATAGGGGGGACATGATAACGACTTAAAAAAATTGGGGGGAATTGACAAGGGGGCCCCCCCCCCAAAGCAGGATGTTCCAGAGTTTGGGGACACAGTAACAAGGGGCACAGTTGGAAGCTAAAGAAACAGTGAATCCGGGGATGTTGGAAGCTTTTCTTCAGCCCAGAGTAGTCAGTAAGGGGATAGTTTGGGAAGCGATTTTAGTGGAGGCGGATCCATACATAGCTTTAAGAGAGGTATGATAAAGCTCAGGGCTGGGGGGCGGGACCTTAGCGATCAGTGAAGAGGCGGGGCCAGGAGCTCGGACTCGCCCCCCGAAACCCTAAATAGGTAGTACAACTGGTGGTAAAAACCCACACACACACAAGAAACAGACAGACACACAGACGAACACAGAAGCCCCAGACAGCCCAACAGACAGACACACGACAGACACACAGACAGACCAACCACCCACAACAACCCCACACAGACACACACACAGACAGACACACAGACAGACACACAGACGACACACACACACACACACACGGGGACACACACACAGACACACACACAGCACCCCACAAAACCACACACACAGCACACACACGAAACACACACACACACACACACACACACACACACAACACAACACACACAAGACGGGGACAGACACACACACCACCACACACACACCAGACACACACACACACACAACACACACCACAAAGACAAACACAGAAGACAGACACACACACACAAGACAGAACAGACAGCAGACAGCCCAAAGAAGACAGACAGCACACACACAGACAGACACACACAAGCACCACACACAGACACAGACACACACACCCCAACCCCCAACAACCGACGACACCCAACAACAGACAGACAGACAAAACACACACACCCCACAACAACACACACCACACACCACAAAACCAACACCACACACACCAAACAAGCAAAATTTTTAAACCTATATTTTCTGAATTTTAGAAGTAGAATCATAAGTGTTACAAATTGGTAAGCTTAGAATTATGGTATCTCCCGGATTTTTTGCGTATAAATATTAAAAGTGGGGGCATACACACAACGCACACCACACACACAACACACACATACACACACACCACACCCCACACACACACACACAACACACACACAACACACACCACACCACACACCACTACCCCCACAACGTACACACACGTCACACCCATACACACCAGGAAAAGCCTTGTAAGCTGTAGTCACACGAAACACATACACGGATTTCACACGTTGTGAAAATGCCCATTAAACCTTTCTCCTCTCCCCCCCCCCTCTTTTACCTAAGTAGACCTATCTTCCTTCTAACCTTTCCTGTATCTCTCTCTCTACCCATCCTCTTACCATCTCTCTCCTTTCCCTCCCTCTTTCCCCTAACATCTCTTACCTCTAACACCCCCCCCCCTCTAACATCTCTCCCCCCCTAACTCTGTCCCCTCCCCTTATCTTCCCCCCCTTCCCCTTTTCCCCCCCTCTCTCCCCCTTCTTCCCCCCCCCCCCCCTGCCCCTCTCCCCTCTCGTCTTCCTCTCCCCCCCCTTTCCCCCCTTTCCCCCCCTTTGCCCTTTTCTTCCTCCCTTCCCCCCCTTCCCTCCCCTCCCTCTCCCCTCTCTCTCTCTCTCTCTCCTCTTTCCCCCCCCCTCTCTCTCTTCCCTTTTTTTCTCTCTCTTTGCCCCTCTTTTCTCTCTCTTCTCTCTTTTTTCCCCCTTTCTCTTCTCTCCTCTTCTTTGCTCTCTCTTTGCTTTTCTCTTCCCCTCTCTTTCTCTCTCTTGCCCCCCCTCTTGCTCTTCTTTTTCTCTTCTTTCTCTCTTCTTCTTTTCTCTTGCTCTCTCTTCTTGCTCCTTTTTCTTGCTCCTCTTGCTCTTCTCTTTGCTCTCTCTCTTTGCTTCTCTCTTGCTCTCTCCTTTTTCTCTCTCTCTCTTCTCTTCTCTCTTGCCCTTTTCTCTTGCTCTCTCTCTCTTGCTCTTCTTCTTCCTCTTCTTTGCTCCTCTCTCTTGCTCTCTCTCTTGCTCTCTCTTTCTCTCTTCTCTCTTTTCTCTTGCTCTCTTCTCTCTTCTCTTCTTTTCTTGCTCTCTCCTTCTCTTTCTCTCTCTCTTTGCTCTCTCTCTTGCCCCCTTCTCTTTTCCCCTTCTCTCTCTCTTTGCTCTCTCTCTTTCTCTCTCTTTTTGCTCTCTCTCTCTTGTCTCTCTCTTCCCCCCTTCCCCCTCCCTTTTCCTTCTTTCTTCTCTTTTCCCCTTTTCTCTCTCTCTCTTGTCTCTCTTCTCTCTCTCTCTTGCTCTCTCTCTCTTTGCTCCTTTCTTGCCTTCTTCTCTCTTTCTTGCTTCTCTTGCTCTCTTCTCTCTTGCTCTCTTTCTCTTTGCTCTCTCTTGCTCTCCTTGCTCTCTCTTCTTTTTCTCTCTTGCTCTCTCTTCTTGCTCTCTCTTGCTTTTCTTCTCCTCTCTCTTGCTCTCTCTTCTCTCTCTCTTTTCCTCTCTCTCTTTTTTCCCCCTCTCTCTTGCCTCTCTTTCTTTCTCTCTTGCTCTTTTCTTGCCCCCTTTTCTCTTGCTCTTCTTCTCGCTCTTCTTCTCTTGCTCTCTCTCTCTTGCTTCCTTTTCTCTTTGCCTTCTTCTTGCTCTCTTTTTGCTTTTCTCTCTCTCTTTCTTCTCCTCTTGCTCTCTTCTCTCTTGCCTCTCTCTCTTGTCCTCTCTCTCTTGCTCTCTCTCTCTTTCTTCCCCTTTTTTTTGCCCTTTCTTTGCTCTCTTTTCTTGCTCTCTCTTGCTCTTCTCTCTCTCCTTTGCCCCTCTCTCTCTCCTTGCTCTCTCTTCTCTTTTTCTCCTCTCTTGCTCCTCTCTTGTGCCCCCCTCTCTCTTGCTCTCTCTCTTGCTCCTTTTTCTCTTGCTCTTCTTGCTCTTCTTCTTCTCTCTTTTTCTCTTTTCTCTCTCTCTCTTGCTCTCTCCCCCTCTCCTTTTCTTCTTCTTGCTTCTTCTTGCTCTCTTTTTTCTCCTCTTCTCTTTTCTTCTCTTTGCCCCCTCTTCTCTTTTGCCCCCTCTCTCTCTCTTTCCCCCTCTCTTGCCCCTCTCTCTTCTCTCTTCTCTCTTGCTCTCTTTTTCTTTCCCCCTCTCTCTTGCTCTCTTCCTTTTTTTTGCTCTCTCTCTTTTTCCCCTCTCTCTTGCTCTCTCTCTTGCTCTCTCTCTCTCTTGCCCCTCTTCTTGCTCTCTCTCTTTGCTCTTCTTTTTCTCTTTTCTTTTTTGCTCTCTTCTTCTTGCCCCCCTCTCTTCTCCCTTTTTCTCTCTCTCTTGCTCTCTCTCTCTCTTTTTCTTCTTGCCCCTCTCTCTCTTGCCTCTCTCTCTTTTCCCCTCTTTGCTCTCTCTCTTTCTCTCTCTCTTCTTTCTCTCTCTTCTCTTTTTCCCCTTTTCTTGCTCTTTTCTTGCTCTCTCTCTCTTGCTCTCTCTTTTTTTCCCCTCTCTCTTGCTTCCTCTCTCTTTTTCCTCTCTTTTTTTCCCCCCTCTTCTCTCTCTTCTCTCTCCTTCTTGCTCCTCTCTTGCTCTCTCTTCTTGCTCTCTTCTCTCTCCTTTCTCTCTCTCTTGCTTCTCTCTCTCTTTCTTTTCCTCTCTCTCTTGCTTTTTTCTCTTCTCTCTTTTCTCTCCCCTTGCTCTCTCTCTCTCTTGCTCTCTCTCTTCCCTTTCTCTCTCTCTCTCTTGTTCCCCCTCTCTCTCTCTTCTTCTCTCTCTTGCTCTTTTCTTGCTCTCTCCTTTCTCTCTTTTGCTCTCTCTCTCTCTTGTCTCTCTCTTGCTCTCTTTTCTCTCTTCTCTCTCTTCTCTCTTCTTGCTCTCTCTTTCTCTTCTCTCCTTTCCCCTCCTCCTCTTGCTCTCTCCTCTCTTGCTCTCTCCTCTTCTCTCTCTCTTTCCTTCTCTTTGCTCTCTCTCTCTTCTCTCTCTCTCTTTGCTCTCTCTCTCTTTTCTCTCTTTCTTCTCTCTCTTCTCTCTCTTGCTCTCTCTTTCTCTCTTCCCCTTTCTCTCTTTTCTCTCTCTCTTTTCCCCCTCTTCTCTCTCTCTTGCCCCTCTCTTTCTCTCTTGCTCTCTCTCTCTCTCCTCTCTTGCTCTCCTCTCTTCCTCTCTCTTCTCTCTTTTTTCTCTCTCTCTTGCTCCCCTCTTGCTCTCTTTTCTTCTTTCCTCTCTCTCTCTTCTTTCTCTCTTCTTGCTCTCTTTTTTTCTCTCTCTCTTTTTCTCTCTCTTCTCTCTCGCTCTCTTTCTCTTTTCTTTTCTTGCTCTCTTTTTCTTGCTCTCCTCTCTTGTCTCTCTCTCTCTTCTCTTTTTTCTCTCTTTTCTCTCTCTCTCTTGCTCTCTTCTCTTGCCTCTCTCTCTTTTTTCTCCTTGCTCTCTCCTCTTGGGTCTCTCCTCTTTTTTCCTCTCCCCTTGCTTTCTTCTCTTTCTTTTTGCTCCTCTCTCTTCTCTCTTCTTTTCTCTCTCTCTCTTGCTCTCTCTCTTCTCTCCTCTCTTCTCTCTCTCTCTTGCTTTTCTTCCTGTCTTTTTCTTCTCTCTCTTTTGCCCCTCTCTTGCTCTCTCTCTCTTGCTCTTCTCGTGCCTCCCTTTTTTTTTTCCCCTTTTTTTTTTTTGCTCTCTCTCTCTTGCTCCCCTCTTGCTTTTCTTCTCTTGCTTCCTCTCTTGCTCTTTGTCTCTCTTCTCCTTTTCTTGCTTCTCTCTTCTTTCTCTTCTCTTCTCTTCTCTCTCTTCTTGTCTCTTCCCCCTTTTCCTCTTTTTTTTTTTTCCCCCTTTTTCCCCTTTTCTTGCTCTTCTCTTGTCTCTTCTCTTGCTCTCTCTTCTCTTCTCTTCTCTCTCTTGCTCTTTTCTTGCTCTTCTCTTCTTCTTCTCTTCTCTTTCTCCTTCTCTTTTTGCCTTTTTTCTTTTCTTGCTCTCTCTTGCTCTTTTCTTCTCTTTCTTCTCTCTCTCTTGCCTTCTCTCTTGCTTTTTCCTTCTCTCTCTTGCTCTTCTCTTCTTCCCCTTTTCTCTTGCTCTTTCTTGCTCTTCTCTCTTGTCTCTTCTCTTCTCTCTTCTCTTGTCTTCTTCTTGCTCTCTTTTTCTCTTTCCTTGTCTCTTCTCTCTTTGCTCTTCTCTTGCCTCTCTCTCTTCTCTTTTTCTTGCCTTCCCCTTCTCTTCTTTCTTTTCTTGCTTTTCTTGCTCTTCCTTGTCTTCTCTTGCTCTTCTCTTGCTTGTTTTTCTTTTCTCTGTCTTTTTTTGCTCTTCTCTTGCTCTTCTCTTGCTTTTCTTGCTCTTCCCCTTCTCTGTCTCTTGCTCCCTTTTTTTGCTCTTCTCTTGCTCTTCTCTTGCTCTTCTCTTGCTCTTCTCTTGCCTTCTCTTGCTTTCTCTTGCTCTTTCCCTTTCTCTTCTCTTGCTCTTCTCTCTCTGTCTCTTGCTCTGTCTTCTTTCTCTTGCCTTCTTTTGTCTTTCTTTGCCTCTCTTCTTGTTCTTCTCTTGCCTTCTCTTTCCTTCTCTCTTGCTCCTTCTTGCCTCTCTCTTCTCTTTTCTTTCTTCTCTTTTCTTTCTTGCCCCCTCTTGCTCTCTCTCTTGCTCTCTCTTCTCTTCTCCCTCTCTCTTGCTCTCTCTCTTTGCTTCTCTTTTCTTTTTCTCTTCTCTCTTGCTTCTCCCCTCTTGCCCCTCTCTTCTCTCTCCCTTTTCTCTTCTCTTCTTCTCTTTGCTCTCTCTCTCTTCCCCTCTTTCTTTCTCTTGCTCTTCCTTTGCCTCCTTCTCTTCCTTTTTTCTCTTGCTCTTTCTCTTGCTTTCTCTTGCCCCTTCTCTTTTTCCCTCTCTCTTTCTCTTTTCTTCCTTCTCTTGCTCCCCTTTTCTTTCTCCTCTTCTCTTCTCTTCTTCTCTTGCTCTTCTCTTGCTCTTCTCTTGCTCTTCTCTTGCCCCTTTCTTTTTGCTCTTTTTGCTCTTCTTGCTCTTCTCTCTTCTCTGTTTCTTCTCTCTCTTGTTCTTCTCTTTTCTTCTCTTTCTTTTCTCTTCTCTTCTCCTTCTCTTTTTTCTCTCTTTTGTCTCTTTTTCTCTTCTCTTCTCTTCCTCTTCTCTTCTCTTGCCCCCTCTCTCTTGCTCTCTCTCTTGCTCTTCTCTTGCTCTTCTCTTTGCTCTTCTCTTGTTCTCTCTTGCTTCTCTCTTTGCTCTCTCTCTTGCTCTTTTCTTCTTTCTCTTCTCTTGCTCTCTCTGTCTCTCTCTCTTTCTCTCTCCCCTTTCTTGCCCCTCTCTCTCTTGTCTCTTCTTTGCTCTCTCTCTTCTCTCTCTTTGCTCTCTCTCTTGCTCTTCTCTTGCCCCTCTTTCTTTCCTCTCTCTTCTTGCTCTCTCTCTTGCTCTCTTCTCTCCTCTTGCTCTTCTCTCTTTGCTCTCTCTCTCTCTTTCCTCTCTCTCTCTTGCTCTCTCTCTCTTGCTCTCTCTTCCCTTTCTTCTCTCTTTTCTCTTCTCTTGCTCCCCTCTCCTTGCTCTCTTCTTCTTTCTCTCTCTTTTCTCTCTTCTTGCTCTCTCCCCCTTTTCTCTCTTGCCCCTCTCTTGCTTCTTCTTTCTCTCTCTCTTGCTCTCTCTCGTCCCCTTTTTCCCTTCTCCCCTCCCCCTCTCTCTCTTCCCTTCCCCTCTTCTCCCCCCTTCTCCTCTCTTCCCTTCTCTCTCTCCCCCTCTTCCTTCCCTTCTTTTTCTCTTTTCCTTTCCGCCCCCTTTTTTTCCTTGTTTTTTCTTGGGGTTTTTTTGCCCTTTTCCCGTTTTTTTGTCTTTCTTTGCCCCTCTTTTTGTTTTCTTTTGCTCCTCTCCTTGTCCTTTTTTTCCTTTTCCTTTCCGGGGTCCCCCCCTTGCTCTCTTTTTGTTTTTTTTTCCTCTCTCGCCCCTTTTTTTTTTCCCTTTCTTTTCCTTTCCCCCCCCCTTCCCCTTTTTTAAAACCCCCCCCTCGCCCCCTTTTCCCCCTTTTTTCTGGGGGGTCTGTTTTCTTGGGTTTTAAAAGGGGCCCCCGGGGGGGGGGGTTTTTTGTTTTTGGGGTTTTTTTTTGCCCCGGGGGGGGGTTTTTTCCCCCCTGCTTCCCCTTGTTTTTGGGGGGGGTTTTCGGGGGCCCCCGCCCTTCCGGGGGGGGGGGGTTTTTTTTGTCCCCGCCGGGCCGGGGGCCCCCCCTTTCTAAATTTTTTCCCCTTCCCCTCCCTTCCCCCCCTTGCCTTCCCGGGGCTTTCCCCTTTTTTGGCCCCCCCGTTTTGGGGGGGGTCCCCTTTTTTTGGGGGCCCCGGGGGGGCCTCCGGGAAATTTTCCCCTTTTTTTGATAAACCCCCCCCCCTTCCCCCGGGCCTTGGGTCCTTTTCCCCCGTTTCTTTGGGGGTCAAATTTCCTTTGCACCCTCGCCCCCCGGGGGCCCCATTTTAAAAAAAAAAACCAAATCCAAACCCCCCCCCTTTATAACCTTATTCAAACTCCTTCTCCCCCAAACCCTTCCCCCCCCCTTTTACAAAAAAAAAAAAAGGGGGATCCCGGAAACCAAGGTGGGGGAAAAAGGGTTTGGGTTGGGAAAAAAAGGGGGAGGGGTGGGAGTGGAAAAAGATTGGGGAAAAGAAAAAAAAAATTGGTGGTGCCTTTTTTAACGGGGGGACCCCGGAAAAAGGGGGGAAAAGGAGGGGGGGGAGAAAGGGGAACAAAAAGGGGAGGGGAAAAGGGAAAGGGGGGGAAAAAGGGTTTAAGGGGCCCAAAAAAGGGGTAATGGAGGGGGTTTAAAAAAAAGGGGAAGGCCAAAGGGAACAGAAAAAATGAAAACCAGGTCCGAAAGGGAAGGAGGAAAAATTTGAATGGGTGGCTAACCCAAAGGAGAATTGGAGGGAAAGGGAAAAAATCATGGGGAATGGGAGGTAGGGAAAAAGGAGGGAAAACTTTTGACCAAAAGGAAAAATAAAGGGGAAAAACCAAAGGCGGTAATACCAGGGGAAAGGAAGGGAAAAAAAAAGGGGCCCAAAAAGTGGAATCCAAAGGTTGGGAGAGAAAGGAAGGGGGGGAAACCACACGAAAAGGCAAACCAGGAAGAATGAAAAAGGGGGTTTTGGAAAAAACTAGGGAAATTAGGGGGGGAAGGAGGGGAAAATTTAAAAAACAAAATAGGGGGTTCTCAAGGGGGGGCAGGAAAAGAAAAAAAGGGCGATCCCCAACCAAAAAGTGCAGGGACAAAAAACCGGAAAATGGGAAGATTAAAAACCGGGGAAAAGGGAAAAAAACCCCAAAAAAAAGCACAGTGAGGGAAGGACAAAAAAAGGAAAAGGGCAGGAAAAAAGAAAGGGGGGGAACCCAGAGGCATTAGACCCGGCAAAAGGAGGGAAAAACAAAAGACCAAAAAATAAAAAACCCCAAAAAAATTAAAAATTTCAAAACAGAAAAAGGGTCAAAAATGGGAAAGGGAATATGCCGATAAGAAGGGAGGCCCAAAGACAATATGAAAATGACATAGCAGCGAAAGCCAAATCTGACCCGAAACTGTTGTACAGCCACATCAGGAGGAAAACAACAGTCAAGGACCAGGTAATCAGGCTAAGGAAGGAAGGAGGAGAGACAACAAGAAATGACCATGAAGTATGTGAAGAACTCAACAAGAGATTCAAAGAAGTGTTCACAGAGGAGACAGAAGGGACTCCAGAAAGATGGAGAGGTGGGGCACACCACCAAGTGCTGGACACAGTGCACACAACGAGGAAGAAGTGAAGAGGCTTCTGAGTGAACTAGATACCTCAAAGGCAATGGGGCCAGATAACATCTCCCCATGGGTATTGAGAGAGGGAGCAGGGGCGCTATGTGTACCCCTAACAACAATATTCAATACATCTATCGAAACAGGGAGATTGCCTGAGGCATGGAAGACAGCAAATGTAGTCCCAATCTTTAAAAAAGGAGACAGACATGAAGCATTAAACTACAGACCAGTGTCACTGACATGTATAGTATGCAAAATCATGGAGAAGATTATCAGGAGAAGAGTGGTGGAACACCTAGAAAGGAACGATCTCATCAACAGCAGCCAACATGGTTTCAGGGATGGGAAATCCTGTGTCACAAACCTACTGGAGTTCTATGACATGGTGACAGCAGTAAGACAAGAGAGAGAGGGGTGGGTGGATTGCATTTTCTTGGACTGCAAGAAGGCATTTGACACAGTTCCACACAAGTGATTGGTGCAAAAACTGGAGGACCAAGCAGGGATAACAGGGAAGGCACTACAATGGATCAGGGAATACTTGTCAGGAAGACAGCAGTGAGTCATGGTACGTGGCGAGGTGTCAGACGTGGGCACCTGTGACCAGCGGGGTCCCGCAGGGGTCAGTCCTAGGACAGTGCTGTTTCTGGTATTTGTGAACGACATGACGGAAGGAATAGACTCTGAGGTGTCCCTGTTTGCAGATGACGTGAAGTTGATGAGAAGAATACACTCGATCGAAGACCAGGCAGAACTATAAGGGATCTGGACAGGCTGCAGACCTGGTCCAGAAATTGGCTCCTGGAGTTCAATCCCACCAAGTGCAAAGTCAAAATTTTTGGGGGAAGGGCAAAGAAAGGCCCGCAGACGGAGTCCCGTCTAGGGGGTCAGGACTACAAACCCACTAAAAAAAAAGATTTTGGGGGTTTGAGTAAAAACACCAGGCACTTTCCTGAAGCGAAATAAACCCAAATTAACTCCCGCAGCTTTAATGGGGGGCCTAGCAAACCTAGAACAGCTTTCCCGACTTTCTTAAAAAGGGAAAATCTTGGGACCCTGAAAACACCGTTTTTCGTTGGGCCCCTTTTGGGAAAGAATGCGGCCCCATTTTGGAAACCCCAACACCTTTTCCAAGCACGTAAAAAAACTAGAAAAAGTGAAAAGGGTTTTGCAACAAGGCTAGCCCCAGAGCAAAAGAGGTAGCCCTACAGGAGGGGTTTAAGGGAAAATAAACCCTGACGACACTGGGGGAAAGGGGAGAGTTTAGGGGGGGCATGAAAAACGACATACAAAATACTGAGGGGAATTGAAAAGGGGTGGACAAAGACAGGATGTTCCAGGGGTTTGGGGAAACAGTAAAAAGGGGGGGGGACCATTGGAAGTTTGGGGCACGATGAATAAACGGGGATGTTGGGAAAGGGAAATTTTTTTAACCCAAAGGGTTAGTCAGTAAGTGGAATTTTTGGGAAAGCGATGTAGTGGGGGAAAGGATCCATACATAGCTTTAAGAAGAGGTATGAAAAAGCCACGGCTCGGGGAGAGGGACCAAAGAAAGCGATGTAAAGAGGCGGGGCCGGAAAGCTGGGAAATTTCCCCCGAACCTAAATAGGTGAGTACACAGCCACAACACAACCCCAAACACACACACACACACACACACAGCCACACACACACCCACACACACAAAACACCCCCCACACACCCCCCACACAGCCACACCACACAAAACACACCCACACACACAAAACAGCCACAACCCCCGCCAAAACACCCCACAGCCACACACCCCACTTGCCTTTGGCACACGGGGCCACACAAACCACAGCCACACCAAAACACAGCCACCCAAAGCCACACACAACACCCCACACACTCACAGCCACACACACACAGCCCCACACAAAGCCAAAACACACATAGCCAAAACACACACACCCACACACACACCCCCCCACACCCCACACTGCTGCGCCCCAAAAGCCACACACACACCCACCCCACACACCCAGCCACACAAATAACACACCCGCACACACACACCCGCACACCACAGCCAAAAACCCCACACCCCACACCACACAGCCCCACACAAAAGGGCCCCAAAAACACAGCCCCAAAACCCCAACCCACACAAAACACGCACACACATACCCACACACACACACCCAACAAAACCCACGGGCCACCCCACACACACACGCCCCCACAAAAACCACAGCCAAAACACACACAGCACACACACGCCCCACCACACCACACACACCCCACACACAAAACCCCACCCCAAAACAACACACAACACCCCACACACAGCCAACACCACACCACACCCACACACACACACACAGCCACACCACACACACACGCCACACCACCAAAACCCCCCACACACAAAAAGCCAAAAAACCAAACACACCCACACACCACACACACACCCAAACACCACACGGGCACACCCGCCAAAACACCCCAAAAGTACCACACACACACCCCCACAACACAGCCCCACCCCAAGCCCCACACACAACCCCCCCAAACCCCCAAACCCCCCAAAACACACAGCCCCCCCACACAAAAGCCCCACACCCACAAAAGCCCCAACACCCACACACCCCCACCCCACACACACCCCCCCACAAAAACCAACACGCCCCACAACACACCCAGCCCCACACAAAAACACAGCCCCCCCCAACACCCCCCAACACACACACAGCCCCACACAAAACACCCCACCCACACACACACACACAGCCACCACCCCCAACAAGCCACACACACACACCACCCCACACCCCACACACACACCCCCACCACACCCCACCACACACACCCCACACACACACACAAAACCCCCACACACACACACCCCAAACAAAACACACACACCAACCACACCCCACAAAACGGGCCACACACACACACACACACAAAACCACACCAAAAACACAGCCACACACAAACACACCACACACCACAAAAACCACCCAACACCCCACACACACGGGCCAACACACACACACACAGCCACACACACACACACAGCCACACACACACACACAGCCCCACACACACAGCCACACACACACACACACACACAGCCCCACACACACAGCCCCACACACACACACAGCCCCACACACACACACAGCCACACACACACACAGCCACAGTGAAGAGGCGGGGCCAGGAGCTCGGACTCGACCCCGCAACCTCAACTAGGTGAGTACAACTAGGTGAGTACACACACACACACACACACACACACACACACACACACACACACACACACACACACACAGCCACACTGTTTCGCTCCATTCTCTCTACATGTCCGAACCACCTCAACAACCCTTCCTCAGCCCTCTGGACAACAGTTTTGGTAATCCCGCACCTCCTCCTAACTTCCAAACTATGAATTTTCTGCATTATATTCACACCACACATTGCCCTCAGACATGACATCTCCACTGCCTCCAGCCTTCTCCTCGCTGCAACATTCATCACCCATGCTTCACACCCATATAAGAGCGTTGGTAAAACTATACTCTCATACATTCCCCTCTTTGCCTCCAAGGACAAAGTTCTTTGTCTCCACAGACTCCTAAGTGCACCACGCACCCTTTTCCCCTCATCAATTCTATGATTCACCTCATCTTTCATAGACCCATCCGCTGACACTTCCACTCCCAAATGTCTGAATACATTCACCTCCTCCATACTCTCTCCCTCCAATCTGATATCCAATCTTTCTTCACCTAATCTTTTTATCCTCATAACCTTACTTTTTCCTGTATTCACTTTTAATTTTCTTCTTTTGCACACCCTATCAAATTCATCCACCAATCTCTGCAACTTCTCTTCAGAATCTCCCAAGAGCACAGTGTCATCAGCAAAGAGCAACTGTGACAACTCCCACTTTGTGTGATTCTTTATCTTTTAACTCCACACCTCTTGCCAAGACCCTCGCATTTACTTCTCTTACAACACCATCTATAAATATATTAAACAACCATGGTGACATCACACATCCTTGTCTAAGAAATAATTTCCCTCTTTCCTACATACTCTAACTTGAGCCTCACTATCCTCGTAAAAATTCTTCACTGCTTTCAGTAACTTACCTCCTACACCATACACCTGCAACGTCTGCCACATTGCCCCCCTATCCACCCTGTCATATGCCTTTTCCAAATCCATAAATGCCAGAAAGACCTCTTTAGCCTTATCTAAATACTGTTCACTTATGTTTCACTGTAAACACCTGGTCCAGCACGGATTTATGGAAGGCAAATCCTGTGTCGCAAACCTACTAGAGTTTTATGACAAGGCAACTGAGGTAAGAAATGAGGAGGGGTGGGTTGATTGCATTTTTTTTTGGACTACAAGAAGGCCTTCGACTCAGTTCCTCACAAGAAGCTAGAGGATCAGCCACATATAACAGGAAGGGCACTGCAATGGATCAGAGAATACCTAACAGGAAGGCAATGACGACTCATGGTCCGTGATGTATCACAGTGGGCGCCTGTGACAAGCAGGGTCCCACAAGGGTCAGTCCTGGGGCCAGTGCTATTCTTGCTATATGTGAATGACATGATGGAAGGGATAGACTCAGAAGTGTCCCTGTTTGCAGATGATGTGAAGTTAATGAGGAGAATTAACCCCTTAAGTATCGCAACCCCAAATCCTGAGATGTCTCCTGGTGTCGCAAAATTTCCAAAAAAAAAAAAAAAATTTTTTCTTATGAAATGATAGAGAATATTTTCCCAATTGTAATGACACCAAAAGAATGAAATTTGGTGGAAAATTGACGGAATTATGCTCTCGCAAATTTAGCGACCTCGGCGATATTTACGAATCTGAGATTTCGCCCACTTTGAGCCCTATTTTCGGCTAATTCCATTGTTCCAGTCGACCAAACTCGTAGCTATTTTTTTAGAACTTCATTTTTTCCTATCGATCGAGTACAAGAAACTGCCCATATTCCGATTTCAACTACCCAATAACGTGATCAGGAATTTGCAATTTGGCCAATTTCACAAAAATTAAAAAATGACAATTTCGAAGTAGGGTCCAGAATGAACAATGCAGACATTCCTGGCTCTAAAATAACATTTTCTATGTTTATCAGTCACGTCTCCAGGCCCCTCTGATATTATTCAAACAAAAATAAAAGATTTACAGTTATGCAGACTACTGCAATATTGTAATAATTGTATAAATAATGTCATCCCATTCATGACTGCATATTAGAATAGCTAATTGGACATTTATTGGAAAATGACATCATTTTACTTTTGAACATCGGCAAAAATCAAACATTTCCCCTACTTTGAGCTCCATTTCAAGATTCTTTCCATAGTAAAACCAACCAAAATACCTCTGTTTATAAAATATGTTTTCCATTCTATCAAATGAGAGCAAGAAAACGAGAATACAACCATAAATACTACACGAAAATAGACCACAACGTCGGCATTTTAATTTAAAAAAAAACTGTCGAGTTTTTTTTTTTTCTCATTATGCACTGTGCTGCAGGATTTTTTTTATATGGTGCACACTGACCACACAGACCCATTCTCACTTGTGGGCCTACCAGCTTTCTCCTACTTGATTTGAAGTCTCTAGAATTAGAGTATATATACGTGAAAAGCAGTGGCTCGTAAGACGCATATATACGACCGAAAAAGTCAAAGGGTTAAGGCTACAAACATTTTAAGGTATGTAATGAGTGTACTATATGTGTATTTTACTTTTTTGTTTTTTAATGCCTAGTTCTATAACATGGATTTTATCTAACACGGCATTTTCAGGAATGTAATTAGTGTAATATAAGAGTCTACTGTAATTGAAAACTGCTGCACGAGAGAAATGCCATAAAGCAAAGATCTGTAAAGCGAGCCCTCCTGTATTTACTTGTAGGTGCAAGATGGTAGTGAGAATAAGAAAATTACATGTACTGTAATACACCAATATTGTTTTACTTGCAGGTGGAACTGACTGATGGCGATAAGAAGAAAGATTTCTACGTGACTATGAAGAAGGCTAATGCTGGGTCCTTGAAGGAGCTCATGATGGCTATAAAAGCCAAACCTAGTGACAGAGAAATTTTGCCACAGTTTATAATGCAGGTAAAATATTTGGTACTTGAGCCTGGTTCTTCCTTTCCTTAAACCTTTCACTGTTGTGACCTTTAAATTAACCCTTCAAAGCCTAGACAATTGTGTAAGGTAAGGGGTATGCCTTCATATTTGATTTAGTTTTTCTCCATTTGTTTGGGTTGTCTGACCTCAAGCCAGAGGAAAACAAAAGTTACTGCTGGGTCAGCAGAGGGGAGGTAGGGTGATACTGCCTCAGTCAGCTAGTCTCAGTGGCTGGCTGGAAAATGCAGATTCATTAGTGACTATGGCAGTTCTAATATGCTATGGTGAACATTCCACACGGTGCACCCCGCTTCCCTATCACCTTGACAATACCAAACAGCCCTGACACTGTCGACACTACATGCCACTCTTGTAGCTGCCTGCCCTGGCAACACTTGACTACCAGTTGTCCTACCTTATTCATGGGACACTTGGCACATCACACACCTTATTGCTGTAAGGTGTGATGTGCCACTGTGCTCATCTCGGTGTTTCAATAAATGTTGCGCCTTGAAACAATTGTAATATAACAGTTCCTGGTACAAAATGTTGAAATATAAACAATCATTAGAAATAAGATAATAAACCATACCACGGGCGGGATTTGAACCCGCGGTCAGAGTTTCAAAACTCCAGACCGTCGCGTTAAATACAGAATTTATTGAAGTAGTGTAATGTGCTTCTCTGCCTGTTTCAAGTACTAAAACAACTTGAAAAAGATATTCACTGAAATATTGTATATTTTTTTTTTTTCTCTCTCTCTCTCTCTCTCAACAAGTCGGCCGTCTCCCACCGAGGCAGGGTGACACAAAAAAGAAAAAATCCCCAAAAAGAAAATACTTTCATCATTCAACACTTTCACCACACTCGCACATTATCACTGTTTTTGCAGAGGTGCTCAGAATACAACAGTTTAGAAGCATACACATATAAAGATACACAACATATCCCTCCAAACTGCCAATATCCCAAACCCCTCCTTTAAAGTGCAGGCATTGTACTTCCCATTTCCAGGACTCAAGTCCGACTATATGAAAATAACCGGTTTCCCTGAATCCCTTCACTAAATATTACCTGCTCACACTCCAACAGATCGTCAGGTCCCAAGTACCATTCATCTCCATTCACTACCTATCAACATGCTCACGCACGCTTGCTGAAAGTCCAAGCCCCTTGCCCACAAAACCTCCTTTACCCCCTCTCTCCAACCCTTTCGAGGATGACCCCTACCCCGCCTTCTTCCCCTATAGATTTATATGCTTTCCATGTCATTCTACTTTGATCCATTCTCTCTAAATGACCAAACCACCTCAACAACCCCTCTTCTGCCCTCTGACTAATACTTTTATTGACTCCACACCTTTTCCTAATTTCCACACACCAAATTTCCTGCATAATATTTACACCACACATAGCCCTTAAACAGGACATCTCCACTGCCTCCAACCGTCTCCTCGCTGCTGCATTTACCACCCAAGCTTCACACCCATATAAGAGTGTTGGTACTACTATACTTTCATACATTCCCTTCTTTGCCTCCATAGATAACGTTTCTTGACTCCACATATACCTCAATGCACCACTCGCCTTTTTTCCCTCATCAATTCTATGATTAACTTCATCCTTCATAAATCCATCTGCCGACACGTCAACTCCCAAGTATCTGAAAACATCACTTCTTCCATACTCCTCCTCCCCAATTGATATCCAATTTTTCTTTATCTAAATCATTTGACACCCTCATCACCTTACTCTTTTCTATGTTCACTTTCAACTTTCTACCTTTACACACCTTCCCAAACTCATCCACTAACCTTTGCAATTTTTCTTTAGAATCTCCCATAAGCACAGTATCATCAGCAAAAAGCAACTGTGTCAATTCCCATTTTGAATTTGATTCCCCAAAATTTAATCCCACCCCTCTCCCGAACACCCTAGCATTTACTTCCTTTACAACCCCATCTATAAATATTTTAAAAACAACCATGGTGACATTACACATCCCTGTCTAAGACCTACTTTTACCGTAAAGTAGTCTCCCTCTCTTCTACACCCTAACCTGAGCCTCGCTCTCCTCATAAAAACTCTTTACAGCATTTAATAACTTACCACCTATTCCATATACTTGCAACATCTGCCACATTGCTCCTCTATCCACTCTATCATATGCCTTTTCTAAATCCATGAATGCAATAAAAACTTCCCTACCTTTATCTAAATACTGTTCACATATATGCTTCAATGTAAACACTTGATCTACACATCCCCTACCCACTCTAAAACCTCCTTGCTCATCCGCAATCCTACATTCTGTCTTACCACTAATTCTTTCAATTATAACCCTACCGTACACTTTTCCTGGTATACTCAGTAAACTTATTCCTCTATAATTTTTAGTCTCTTTTGTCCCCTTTCCCTTTATATAAAGGGACTATACATGCTCTCCGCCAATCCCTAGGTACCTTCTCTTTCATTCGTTTATTAAACAAAAGTACCAACCACTCCAACACTATATCCTCCCCTGCTTTTAACATTTCTGTCATGATCCCATCATCTCCAGCTGCTTTACCCCCTTTCATTTTACGTAATGCCTCACGTACCTCCCCCACACTTACATTCTGCTCTTCTTCACTCCTAAAGGATGGTATACCTCCCTGACCAGTGCATGAAATTACTGCTTCTGTTTCTTAACATTTAAAAGTTCCTCAAAATGTTCTTGCCATCTACCTAATACCTCCATCTCCCCATCTACTACCTCCCCTACTGTTTTTAACTGACAAATCCATACTTTCCCTAGGCTTTCTTAACTTGTTTAACTCCAAAATTTTTTCTTATTGTCATTAAAATTTCTTGACAGTGCCTCTCCCACTCTATCATCTGCTCTCCTTTTGCACTCTCTCACCACTCTCTCTACCTTTCTTTTACTCTCCATATACTCTGCTCTTCTTATAACACTTCTGCTTTGTAAAAACCTCTCATAAGCTACCTTTTTCTCTTTTATCACACCCTTTACTTCTTCATTCCACCAATCACTCCTCTTTCCTTCTGCCCCCACCCTCCTATAACCACAAACTTCTGCCCCACATTCTAATACTGCATTTTTAAAACTATTCCAGCCCTCTTCAACCCCCCCCCACTACTCATCTTTGCACTAGCCCACCTTTCTGCCAGTAGTCGCTTATATCTCACCCGAACTTTCCTCCTCCCTTAGTTTATACACTTTCACCTCCCTCTTACTTGTTGTTGCCACCTTCCTCTTTTCCCATCTACCTCTATATAATAGTCTATAATATAATAGTCTTAAACATTGAAAAAAATGTACATAATTACCAAAAAAAAGAAGTGGAATTGCTGTTGCCACTGAGGTTTTTATCCAAAATGGTGGGGAAACTTCTTGTAAGTAATTACAACAAACTTGCAAATTTAATGTAAGACGTATGAAATTGTCCAGGGCTGAAGGTCAGGGAGGCACTTCATGCAACTGAGATTTCTGCAATTTCTGCCTATTTTGCTAGAATGCATTCTGTAGTATTGAAAGAATTAGCCCATTCAGCTTTCTGAACATCCATGTAAAGTGCCAAGAAGTTTGAAATTTGGCCAGTTTTACACAGTTCAACAACTTCAGATTTAAAAACCCTCCAAACAATTGCTGTAGGTATTGCATCCACTAAAATGACCTCTGCTTTGTTCATTACCCCTTGACTGTCGCAACCCCCAATCCTGAGGTCTCCTGGTGTCATAAAATAAAAAAAAAAAAAATTTTCTTACGAAATGATAGAGAAGCTTTTCCTGATTGTAATGACACCAAAAAAAAAAAAAAAAAAAAAAAATTTGATGAAAAACTGAGGGAAATTTACGCTCTTGCAATTACGGCCTCGCGAATTTAAAAATGGGCGTTTTTCCCCCATTTTGACCATTTTCGGCTAATTCCTTTTTCCCAGTCAACCAAACTCATAGCTATTTTTTTAGAACTCCATTTTTTCTATTGATTGAGTCAAGAATGCCCATTTCCGATTTAAACTACCCAAAAACGTTTTTAAAAAAATTTGAAATTTTTGGCCCCTTTCACAAAAAATTAAAAAATTTGAAAATTTCAAAAATGGCCCCAAATGAAAAAAGCGTCATTCCTGGCTCTACAATAACATTTTCTATGTTTATCTATGTCCCCGGGCCCCTCTGATATTACTCAGCTTTCTTTTTTGAATTTTTTTTTCAAACAAAAAATAGAAGATTTCCCGTTATGCAGATTTTCTGTAAATTGTAATATTGTACAATGATGTCAACCCTTCTGACGATATTAAAATGGTTTGTTGGACATTTTTTGGACAAGACATCATTTTTTTACTTTTAAACATGGAAAAAAAATTAAAAACTTTCCCCTTTTTTGAGCTCTTTCCGGGTTTCTTTCATAAAAAACCAACAAAACACCTTTTTTATAATGTGTTTTCCTTTCTATCAAATGAGACAAAAAAAAAAGAAATACAACTAAAAATACTATACGAAAATTGACCACAAAGTGGGCTTTTTAATTTTTTTTTTTCTCGTTATGAGCTGCCCAGAATTTTTTTTATTGGTGCACCTGCCCACCCCCCTTTCTCTCCTGGGGGCCCTACCAGCTTTCTCTGCTTGATTTGAAGCCGCAAAAAGGGTTGATGTATATACTCAAACAGGGTACTTCCAAGCGTGTAATAACGCCAAACAGTGAAGGGGTTTAATCAGGTCCAGGTCTCTTCAAACAACAATGCCCTTTATTTTAAATACATCAGACACAAAAAAATTAAAGTTTACCCTTATTTTTGGGCTAATAAAAAAATAAACAAAGGCCTAGTTTGGGTTTATAAGAGTGCAAAGCACACTAGCAAGAACCCTAAATATTTTTTTTTATCACACTCGCCCATTTCCCCCCAAGGCGGGTGGCTAAAAAAAAAAAACTTTTTAACATGATTTATCCACACGTCTTGCAGAAGGGTGCTTTACACTACGTTTTTAAACTGAACATTTACACCCCTCCTTTAGAGTGAGGCAAAAGTACTTCCACCCGGTCAAGTCCCGGGCCCGCGGTTTCCGAACCCCTTCAAAAATTTTATTTGTCACACTCCACAGCACGTCAAGTATTAAAAACCATTTGTCTCCATTCACTCCCATCAAACAGCCACCATGCCCGCTGGAAAATCCCAAGCCCCTCGCACACAAAAAACCCCCTTTACCCCCCCCCCTCCCCAACCTTTCCTAGGCCGACCCTACCCCGCCCCTTTTTTTTTTTTACTACAGACTGATACTTTGAAGTCATTCTGTTTTCCTCTACATGTCCGAACCACCTCAACAACCCTTCCCTCAGCCCCTGGACAACGTTTTGGTAATCCCGCACTCCTCCAATTCCAAACTACGAATTTTTGATTATATTCACACCAAAATTCCCCTAAAACGTGACATCCCCACTCCCTCCAGCCTTCCCCTCGCTGAAACTTTCATCACCTGCTTCACCCCCATAAAAGAGGTTGGTAAAACATACTCTCATATTTTTTTTCCCCCTTTGCCCAAAAAATTCTTTGTCTCCACAACCCTAAGTGCACCCTCCCCCTTTTTCCCCTCATAAATTCTTGATTCACTTCATCTTTATAACCATCCCTGACACTCCACCCCCCAAATATCTGAATACATTCCCCCCTCCTACCTTCCCTCCAATCTTTTTCCAATCTTTATCCCCTAATTTTTTTTTATCCTATAACCTTACTCTTTCCTTTTCACCTTTAATTTTCTTCTTTTGCACACCCTACCAAATTATCCACCAATCCTGCAACTTCTCTTCGAACCCCCAAGAGCAGTGTCATCGCAAAGACAACTGTACAACCCCCATTTTGTGTGATTCTTTATCTTTTAAACTCCACGCCTCTTGCCAAGACCCCGGCATTCATTTCTCTTAAAACCCCCTTCATAAATATATTAAACAACCAGGTGACATCAAAATCCTTGTCTAAGGCCTACTTTACTGGGAAAAAATTTCCCTCTTTCTACCTTTAACTTGAGCCCCATACCTCGTAAAAAACTTTCACTGTTTCAGTAAACCTACCTCCTACACCATACACCCGCAACATCTGCCACATTGCCCCCCTTTTCCCCCTGTCATACGCCTTTTCCCCAAACCATAAATGCCCAAAGACACCCTTTTGCCTTTTCTAAATACTGTCACTTTTATGTTTCACTGTAAACACCTGGTCCACACACCCCTACCTTTCCCAAAACCCCCTTGTTCATCTGCTTCCTATTTTCTCTTATCTTAATTTTTTTCAAAAAAAACTCTCTACACTTTACCAGGTATACTCAAAAGACTTATCCCCATAAATTTTTTCACTCTTTTTTTTTCCCCTTTGCCTTTTTAAAGGAACTAGATGCTTCTGCCAAAACCCAGGTACCCTTTCCCCTTCCATACATTTATTAAATAATTGCACCAACCCCTCCCAAAATATATCCCCCCCTGCTTTTTTAAAATTTTCACTTTATCCAGCGCTTACCCCCTTTCATTTTACCTACTGCCTCACGAACTTCCCCCCAACTCCAAGGGCTTTCTCATCCTGAAGATTTTTTTCCTCCTTCCATACCAAAATCACAGCCCCCTATCTTCATCAACATTTAACAATTCCCAAAATTTCCCCCATTTTCCCCAATATTTTCTAATTTCCCCATTTAAAACTCTCCCTCCTTTTTTTAATGCCCAAATCCTTTGTTCTCTGGCTTCCTTAATTTGTTAATCTCACTCCAAAACTTTTTTTTTTTTTTTTTCAACAAAATTTTTTTGATAAATCTCACCCCCCCTTTTTTTTGCTCTTTTTTTTACATTGTTCACCCTAAGTATTCCGGGAAAAAAAAGCTTGATCTATGGAAATACGGGAGACCTTAAAAGTGCGAAAAGGGTCCTTCGCATAAGGGAGGTAGTGGAGCAAGAATTAAAAATTAGGACCAGTAGCACGACTTCTGATACTTTCAGTTGTGGGCACACAAACAGTTTGCTTCGTTAACCCCTAATCTGCTAAGAAAAAATTGATCCCTAAAGCTAAAATGGTAAACGCGAAAAAATTGGGGGAACTAATGCTGTTAACTTTTTCCCTGAATTCACATTCGGTTTAGTTTTTTGCTTTTATTTTTAAGGCTTTCAGAACAGACCTGGAGAGCTTCCTAATAAGATATAGAATGCCAAGGTCATGTAGTGATTAAGTGCTGCTAGTGCGAAAATAAAGATTGTTTAATTTTGTGATGTAATGCAAGCAACCGACCGACAAGAACACACTTGTCGCTGTACCGAAGCCCCATAGCACCCGAACACACATGGTTAGCTTATTTGACTGTTTTCTTCACTAGTTAGTTACTCGTTCATTTTATTGTTTCTGTTCGTTTTTTTTTTTTCTCTCTCTCTCCCTCTCTCTCAACAAGTTGGCCGTCTCCCACCGAGGCAGGGTGACCCAAAAAGAAAAAATCCCCAAAAAGAAAATACTTTCATCATTCAACACTTACCTAACTCACACATAATCACTGGTTTTTGCAGAGGTGCAAAAATACATAATATATCCCTCCAAACTGCCAATATCTCAAACCCCTTCTTTAGAGTGCAGGCATTGTACTTCCCATTTCCAGGACTCGAGTCCGGTTATATAAAATACACTAATCGGTTTCCCTGAATCCCTTCGCTAAATATTACCCTGCTCACATTCCAACAGCTCATCAGATCCCAAATACTATTAGTCTCCATTCACTCCTATCTAACATGCTCATGCATGCTTGCTGGAAGTCCAAACCCCTCGCCCACAACACCACCTTTACCCCCTCCCTCCAACCTTTTTCGAGGACAACCCCTACCCCTCCTTCCTTCCCCTACAGATTTATATGCTCTCCATGTCATTCTGCTTTGATCCATTCTCTCTAAATGACCAAACCACCTCAACAAACCCTCTTCAGCCCTGTTTCTGTTCATGTTTGCATTTAACTTAATTTAGATTTTGAACCCAGCAAGCAAGTAGTTGAAAGTCGGGCTTAAAGTTGAAACCTTGAGGCCAACTTATTGCTACACCAGTGGTACAACCATACAGACGCACACTCAGGGTGGGCCTCCTCCATCGCTTTGATGTGATGCTGGTTGTCCTTTACGAGCATCAGCCTCTGTTTCCATCCGACAGGGTGGCTCTCTTGGCACTCGAGATATCTTTGCCTATAGACAATAGGCGCTCAACTGCAGCATTGGATGGGATGGCGGTGTTGTACTTAATAGGTGGATCTGTTGAGGGTTCATGGATATGTGATGGTTTTAGTTACACACTTGTTGGATGGTAACACGTATATTAGCAGTGTGTGAAAGGGGAGCCCAGACTGCCTGTCTTGCCTGTAGGCCTAAGCATGGAGAACCGAGAGTTACAGGGATTCTCACGCACACATGTGCATCACGGGACGTCATACATGCAAGTCGCTGAGCCTACTGAAAGGGAGCCTAAATATATACATGGATGATACAATCTACAATACACTACACAAGTACAATGGACCCCCGGTTAATGATATTTTTTCATTCCAGAAGTATGTTCAGGTGCCAGCACTGACCGAATTTGTTCCCATAAGGAATATTGTGAAGTAGATTAGTCCATTTCAGACCCCCAAACATACACGTACAAACGCTGTTACATAAATACACTTACATAATTGGTCACATTGGGAGGTGATCGTTAAGCGGGGGTCCACTGTATAAGTATAGGGAATTCAGTAGCTATACTGACAGATCAAGACCTGCTCACCCATGCAACTTCAAATTCTAGAGGCTCGCCGCCTGTCCCTTGATGATGGTCTCCTTGGGCTGGCACGTGATGCACAGGAAGTACAAAATATTTGTGTTTGTATTCCTTGACTTGAGGCCAAAAGCCATCCAGGTGGCGCCACAGGTTCTGTGACTCCTGGCCCTCGGCCTGGGGGCCAGGAGTCAACCACAGCTGCTGCAGACTTAACATCACCGTCAGACGGAACAGAAAAGTCCCCCCCTGTTCATAATAAGGGACAACACACCCTGGTGATCGCTGACACTGTAAGATTTTAACAGTGCTGCTCAGATGCTGTTGCTGCATTGATAACTCTCATTTACACAGTCAGCCAATAGTGTGCCTGACTGTTGGAGAAACCCCCACAACAGACAGGAACAAACACGTGCGCCGTTGAAAAGGCATTGCTTTCGACTACCAACAGTGTATGTTTTTTTTTTTTTTTTTTTTTTTTTTTTTTTAGTGGACTCTGAGTTAGCGGAGCTTTACTTGGTGGAAGGTAATTGGTCCACTAACGGTTTCTGAAGTTGGCGGAAACTCTAATCTACTAAACAAAAAGTTAGTTCTGCTAATTAGCAGAACTGTGCCTGCCACTGATACTGGTAATGCAGCAGAGTTGCAGTACCAACATTTTCATGTTTGGTTAAGCATGGGTTTTAAATATCAGAGCTAGGAGGAGGCTGGAAGAAGTGCTATCGAACCCTTAAACTGTCCAAACGTAAATCTACGTTGTTACTGTTAGCGCTCCAAACATAGATCGCTTTATTTTTCCTGCCTCAAAATTTGGTACGGTGGGCCTGGTCAGTATAGAATGGGTCTTAACACTCGTGTGCCCTGTATTAAAAAAAAAAAAAAAATGGGACCACTTAGTACCTTGTGAGATCGCCAGTTCAATCGAGTGCCAGCTCGAGCAAACTACGTGGCAAACACCAGGGATTCTCTGATGTCATGTCATGTATTAACACTCCCCTTATAAGAGGAAGGTGATGTTGACCATGAGTTTAGTGACTGAGATAGATGTGGCCACAAGTGGGCGTAGAAACATTAAAAACGTTGATAATAACCCATGTGCAACATTCTTTCAATTTTGATACCACTGGTAGTGTCATCATGCCAGAATGTTCTATAACCCATGCCCTAAGTAAAGAGGAGCAATTCTGGAACATACATAATACAGTGGACCCCCGCATAGCGAACTTAATCCGTGCAAGAGGGCTGGTCGTTATGCGAAATGTTCGCTATGCGAATTAATTTTCCCCATAAGAAATAATGGAAATAAAATTAATCCGTGCAAGGCACCCAAAAGTATGAAAAAAAAAATTTTTTACCACAAAAAAATGTTAATTTTAGTACACACAAACTGAAAAAGGCATGCACAATTACATGACATTACTTTTATTGAAGATCTGGTGATGATTGATGGGATGGAGGAGGGAAGAGAGAGTGTTAGTGTTTAGAAGGGAATCCCCTTCCATTAGGCTTGAGGTAGCAAGTCCTTTTCTGGGGTTACTTCCCTTCTTCTTTTAATGCCACAAAGGACCAGCTTCAGAGTCACGGGACTTCTTTCGCACAACATATCTGTCCATAGTGGCCTGGTGGTCTGGTGACTAAAGCTCCCGCTTCACACACGGAGGGCCCGGGTTCGATTCCCGGCGGGGGGGAAAACATTTGACACGTTTCCTTACACCTGTTGTCCTGTTCACCTAGCAGCAAATAGGTACCTGGGTGTTAGTCGACTGGTGGGGGTTTCGCATCCTGGGGGACAAGATTAAGGACCCCAATGGAAATAAGTTAGACAGTCCTCGATGACGCACTGACTTTCTTGGGTTATCCTGGGTGGCTAACCCTCCGGGGTTAAAAATCCGAACGAAATCTTATCTTATCTTATCTGTACCTCTCGTTCCTTTATGATTTGTCTAAAGTGGTTCACAACAGTGTCATTGTAACAGTCACCAGCACGGCTTGCAATAGCTGTGTGAGGGTGATTTTCATCAAAAAAGGTTTGCACTTCAAGCCATTTTGACACATTTCTTAATCTTTGAAGTAGGAAATTTCCCTTCAATTTCTCTCTCCCCTCCTTTGAACCAGTTTCCCCAGGTCTGGCCTCTTGCTCTTAAAGTTGATCTATCAGTCATCAGTGGTTAGTTCTTCATTGTCCTCCTCCACCAACTCTTCCACACCCTCCCCACTAACCTCCAACCCCAAGGACTTCCCCAAATTTCCCACAATTGATTCCTCAATGGTATACTACTACTCTCAGGGTTAGCCTCAAACCCTTCAAAATCCCTTTTGTCTACACATTCTGGCCAGTTTCTTCCAAGCAGAGTTCAAGGTTCTCTTAGGGACTCCCTCCAAGCCTTACTATTAAGGTTTACACAACTGAGGATATTAAAGTGATCCTTTCCAAAACTCTTTTAGAGTCAATCCAGGTCTGTGGTCACTTCAAAGCACTTTTGAAACAGAGCTTTTGTGTACAGTTTCTTGAAGTTGGAAATGACCCGCTGGTCCATGGGCTGCAGGAGAGGAGTGGTATTAGGAGGCAAAAACTTCACCTTAATGAAGCTCATGTCCCCCTAAAGTCGCTCTGCCACGTCTGTAGGATGACCAGGGGCATTGTCTAACACCAGGAGGCATTAAGGTCTAATTTCTTTTCAGTTAGGGAATCTTTCACATTGGGGGCAAATGCATGGTGTAACCAGTTATAGAAAAATTCCCCAGTGACCATGCCTTTCTGTTTGCCCTCCACGCACACACAAATTATCCTTGAGGACATTCCCTTTTTCCTGAACGTCTGGGAGTTTCAGAGTGATACATAATAAAGGCTTAACTTTGCAATCACCACTAGCATTGGACACATCAACAAAGTAAGCCTGTCTTCATAGGCTTATGTCCTGGGAGTGCCTTTTCCTCCTGAGTAATGTAGGTCCTGCTTGGCATTTTTCTTCCAGAACAGGCCTGTTTCATCACAATTAAACACTTGTTCAGGTTCCAGTCCTTCAGTTTCTATGTTTCTCCTTGAATTCATGCACATATTTTCAGCCGCTTTGTGGTCCGAACTGGCGCTCACCATGCCGTATCACACTATGGATGCCACTACGCTTCTTAAATTTTCTCAAACCCAAACCTTGGGTGGCCTTAAATTCACTCACATCATCACTAGTTTCAGGCATTTTTTTAATTAAATCGTCATGCAACTTCCTAGCCTTTTCACATATGATCGCTTGAGAGACGCTATCTCCTGCTAGCTGTTTTTCATTTATCCACACCAATAACAGTCTCTCAACATCTTCCATCACTTGCGATCTTTGTTTCGAAAACAGTTAAACCTTTGGCAACAACAGCTTCCTTGATTGCCGTTTTCTTGCCCACAATAGAAGCGAAAGGTTGATTTTGGTTTCTTGTACAACCTGACCAGGTCGGTGATACGTACTTTCCACTTTCATACTTATCAATGATCTCTTTCTTAATTTTCAATGGGTATTCTTACCCTTTGAGGTGTAGGGTTGGCACTAGAAGCTTTCTTGGGGCCCATGGTCACTTATTTTCCACAAAACAGCACCGAAAACACTGTAATAATAACGAAATATTCCGAGTGTATGCTTGAATGTTACCGCGGAGGCTAGCTGGTAAACAATGGGACGGGCGGCACATGTGAGGCTGGCTGAGGGCCCACATTGGACGCGTCTCGGACGAAGGTCGCTGAGCGGGTTTTTGTCCACTATGCGGGGCAAAATTTTAGCGAACAAAGCGTTCGCTATGCGGATTGTTCGCTATGCAAGGCGTTCGCTATGCGGGGGTCCACTGTACTTATTTGCTGGCTGGCTGATTGACTCGGGCTGTCTGTATCTGTCGCTTAGCTCTGTCTCTTGTCTGTCAATCTCACAGGTACACTTAAGTACAGTGGAACCTCAAATTTCAAACTTAATCCGTTCCAGGAGCTAGTTCTAAATTTGAAAAGTCTGAAAATCAAAGCAATATTTCCCACAAGAATTAATGGAAATACAATTAATCCGTTGCAGAAACCCAAAAATATTCACAAAAAAAAAATAAATTTTATAGAAATTAATTAGTTTTACATACACAACAAATACTATAGTGTTCAATCATGTATATAAATATAAAATAACATTTTTCCTTACCTTTACTGAAGGTTGGTGATCGCATCTGGAAGATAGGGAGGAGGAGAGAGAGGGAGTTGGGGTTAGTGTTGGAAGGAGAATCTCCCTCCATGAGGACTTCCGGTATCAGAGCCCTCTCTGGGTTACTTCTCTTCTGTCTTTTAATGCCACTAGGACCAGCTTAGTCACTGGACCCCTGTCTCACAAAATAACTGTCTACAGTCCTCTGTACATCCTGGCAAGCTCAACAAATCTCGCACCACTCTTATACTTCATTATTTCCTTATTCACATCTATGGTGTTTCTCACTTTCTTTACCACAGGGATGTCACAAGCAAGTTTTTTTGGGCCCATGGTAGTTTATTTCAGTCCCACAAGCACTAAACACAATGAAATAATCGTAAAATGTTTGAATGAGAGCGCAGGTTAGTGTTCATTCAAGCATAAACAAAGCCAGACTGGCTCACGGCGCCTGCGTGGGGACGCGGACAGAGTGGGCTGGTGGACAGGTCCGGTACCCAGCGGTCCAAAAATAGGGGCGCATTCGATAATAGGGACAAAGTTGGTTCGAAAAAAGGCTACTATTTTTGAAGGGTTCGATATGTGATACGTTCGAATTTTGAGGTTCCACTGTACAGTTATCATACATAGTGTAAATTACCTAGGATAACCAAAAAATTGTACACAACATGCTATACTGTGCTTGTAGATATAAGGCATAATTAGCATGATTGGCAGTATACGTATCTTCACTTGATCAGGAATCGGATGTGACTACTCTGCATCATGTGTAATGCCTGTTGTTTCATGAGCGGCTCTGAGACAGAGACACAGACGCACGCACAGGCAAACAGAAAGCCAAATAAGCAAACAGACATGTTTGTGTAACAGTGAAAACAAAGCCACAGTTCCCTGGAGCAGTGCTCGATCATAAAGTATCACTCCACTGCTGCACTGTCAGCAGTAGTGACATTCGTCTTACACCATGCGTCGAGGAGTTTCATATATGCTCCAGCCTGTCTAAAACATTGCTGGGACCCATAAATACTTTGTATATATTTGTAGACAATAGTATGTGACCAAGACAGGTGGAAATGGTCACCTGTTACTGTGTGACTATTTGAGTACTTTCAGTATCTTTATTAGTGTCAGAACAAAGATTAGCTATGAAATAACAAGTACTATAAATTGTAATTATCAGACTTAAAATTATATAAATTAAAATAAGAGAAAAAAGGTACATTGGCAACACTTCTGCATTTGGCAGAACTCCATGCTTGCTATCAGGTGAGCATCCAGCGCCCAACTTCGCAGCCTTATATCTCGGCAAGTACTGGCCCTAAAATTTATTTGTCGTATTACCCACAGAAAATTGCCCTCTTCAGTTAATTAAATTTTTTGTTTTTTTTTAAATATTGGGAGTGCTGGCATTGAAAACATTTAGACAGTTTAATGGTTAAGAAGGGCAATGTTATGTGAAAATTAGGCATAGAATTTGGAGTGGTGATAAGTTGGTGTGGGATTCCTAATAGTATAGTTCAGAAGGCTGAGGTGGTGTTGAGATGGTTTGGGCATTTAGAGGATAGAGCAAAACAGGATGACTAATTAGGGTATTTAAATCTGGGGTGGAGGGAAGGAATGAGTCGTAGGTGTCATTATAGGAAAAGTTGGAAACTTGGGGGGGGGGGGGTAAAGGTTTACAGTGCTAGGGGCTTGAACACAACATGCTTGTATGAGTACATTAGACAGGATGGTATGTGAAGTGGTTTTTATGACTGTTGGAATGTAAGCAAGGTAACATTCGTGTAGGGATTCAAGGAAAATTGGTTTGCCAGACTGAGTTATGTACTCTGAAGGAAGGGCAGGGATGTTGCAGTTTGGAGGTTTAGCTGGGCAGGGATGTTGGCACACTTTTGGTAACTGTGTGTGGATAACTGTGACTGAATGCTTTTTCTGTATTGAGTCACCTTGCTTCAGTGGGAGATGTATGTGGTGTTAAAAAATGAATGAAGACTGCCAAGGTCTTAGTGCTTAGGGATCCATGAGGACCTTAATTCACCACTTTGCGGTCAAGGCACAAGTGTGAGACACTTGACTCTTAAATGTTGAGCACTGGCAGGAGTGCTGGCCTTTCCTCTCTTGGTTGTATATACAAGATGACAAGAAATTAGTAAAGATTTTACTGGATGTGTGTGCTTCACTATTGGTATCAGTGAATAACTGCTAATTTTGATTGTATTGGCCTAAAGCCATTGGTATCCTCAATAATTTTGGTATGGTCCCTTCCTTAGTTTTTACGTGCATTCAGCACAAACATAGGCTTTCTTTCCTGTGTTTTTTTCCTGTAAGTGTATTTGCAGTGCAGTTTTGACTGCTTGTGTGAAGCACAGCTGCCAGTCATGATCCCATAAATAACATATAACCCTCACTCTGTTTTTAAATGTTTGATTTGTTTGAATATTTATCAGTTAAATTTTAGTTGTAAAAGTAAGAGTGGTATAATTGACAGTCTTTGCCCAAAATGTAAGACAGAGGGGGGGGGGGGAAAAAATTTTCTTAAGATACCAATATATAGTGATATGAATAATACAAGACTTAATGTTCGCTTAGATATTCATTACAATGGTAAATACTTTCAGATGTTGGAAGTAATGTCTCAACACAACTCAAGCATCAGATATGAAAGAGTTGGCAGGAACAGCTTTTATTCTATGGATGGAGCATTTGGACATCCATATGACATTGGTGGGGGCAAAGATGCTGTGGTTGGATTCTTCGCTTCCCTCAGACCTGCTGCATGGAAAAATGGATCTCTCTTGCTCAATGTTGATCGTGAGTAGTTCACATTGAATATTCTAAATTTACCACTTTTATTTCTTTTCCCAAAAAATGCTGTACATAATTTAAATTTAACACATTAGCTGTCTCCCACAGAGATAAGGTGGGAGGGTGCTCCCCCCCCCCATATTTACTAGTGCTCTTCCCAGAAGTGTACCAACATTACAGCTCGACTGATCCTTGAAGTGCAACATCCTCTTCCCTCCTTCAGAGTGAAGGCGCTGTACTTCCTCTCCAGCCCTCAAGTCTAGATAACAGGTTTCCCTGAGCATCTTCATTTCTGTTCACTCCAGCAGGATGTCAAATCACTTGCAACACTAGCCACCACTCACCTCTAGCATTCTTACCCAAGCTTGTTTGATGTCTGAGCCCCTAATGTTCAAAACCACCCTTAGATTCCCTCATCCTCCTTCCAACCCTTCCTGAGGGTACCCCTGCCCCTCTCCCTCCTTTCTTCCACTCCCACATTGATATGCTTCGTCATTCTGTTCATTCTTTTTTCCTCCATCCTCTAAATGTCCAAACCACCTCACCCCCCCCCCTCCTTTGCTCTCTCTGGTAGCCCCACACTATCTTCATGATTAAGATATTTTGCATGAAATTCACTACACATTACCCTCTGACACCACATATCCACTGCCTTCAGCCACCTCACTGCAACATTTAAAACCCAGGTTTCACACCCACTTAACCCCTTGACTGTCGCAACCCCCAATCCTGAGGTGTCTCCTGGTGTCGCAAAATTTAAAAAAAAAAAAAAATCTTATGAAATGATAGAGAATCTTTTCCCGATTGTAATGACACCAAAAAAACAAAATTTGATGGAAAACTGATGGAATTACGCTCTCGCAAAGTTAGCGACCTTGGCGATACTTACAAATCAGTGATTTCGCCCACTTTGAGTCCTATTTTCGGCTAATTCCATTGTTCCAGTCGATCAAACTCATAGCTACTTCTTTAGAACTCTGGTTTTTCTATCGATTGAGTACAAGAAACTGCCCATTTACCAATTTCAACTACCCAGTAACGTGGTCAGAAATTTGCAATTTGGCCAATTTCACGAAAATTAAAAAATGACAATTTCAAAATAAGGTCCAGAATGAACAATGCAGACATTCCCGGCTCTAAAATAAACATTTTCTTTGTTCATCAGTCTGTCTCCAGGCCCATCTGAAATTTACTCTTGCTTTCTTTTTTTGAATTTTTATTCAAAAAAAAAACAAAGATTTATTTTATGCGGGGCTATCCATACTTAAAACGTAAAAATAACATCCCCCATTCATGACTGCTATTAGAATGGTTTGGGGACTTTTTGTTGGATAATGATGTCATTTTTTTACTTTTGAACTCGGCAAAATAAAACTTTTCCCCTACTTTGGCTCCATTTCCAGGTTTTTTTATAGAAAAATCATCAAATCATCTCTTTTTTTTAAAAAAATATGTTTTCCATTCTATCAAAGGAGACCCAAGAAACGAGAAAACAGCCCTAAATACTATACGAAAATAGACCAAAAGTGGCATTTTAATTAAAAAAAAAAAAAGGTCGGAGTTTTTTTTTCTCATTATGCATGCGTGCTCCAGGTTTTTATGTGGTGCACCTGACCCCACAGACCCCCTTCCCCCCATGGGGCCTACCCGCTTTCTCCTTCTTGATTGAAGCCGCTAGAATTTTAGTATACAGTGGACCCCGGTTAACGAACTTTTTATTCCCTAGTATGTTTAGGTGCCAGTATGACCGAATTTTTTCCCCTAAGGAATATTGTGAAGTGATTAGTCATTTCAGACCCCAAAATAAGTACAAACCACTTACTAAATACACTTACATAATTGGGGCGCATTTGGAGGTGATGTTAGCGGGGGTCCACTGTATTAGTCAAACACGTCCCCGTAAGAGTATAATACGGGCCGTACAGTCAAAAGGGTTAAGTGTTGGTACGCTTTCTCAGGGTTCCTTTTGTTTCCATAGGTAGTTTTTTTAATGCATCTCCCATTTTATTCCTTCATCAATTTGGTTCATCTTCCGTCTTGTAGACCGTCTTCTGAAGGTCCCCTTTCAAAAAATCTGATATTCCCAAATATCCATACTCCCTTCCTTTTAAACTGATGTCCTTCTTTTATCCCCAGAGTTTTTTTTTTTACTCTAATTGCTTTTTACTATGTCACTTTAAATTCCCTTTTTTTATGACCCTACTAAATTCTGTTCAGAAACTCTCGAAAGAACTGTCATCAGCAAAAAAATTGGCCCCTCCCCCTTGTATCAAATTTTTCTTTTAATGCCCACCCCCTCTAAAAAATTAACTTTGGGCAATGTACAACCCCATCTGTAAAAAATATTAAACCACTTCAT
>NC_069445.1:36613219-36654214 GCF_026875155.1 Cherax quadricarinatus | reverse complement strand
GGGGCTGGGGTTGGGACACACTGCAAAGGGGGCCCCAGAAGAGCCATGCTGCAGGCAAAGCCCTGATCATGGGTGATTTTTAAAACCACAAGGAGATCGTTTGGGAAAAAACTTGGCCCCAATGGGGGCCAAGATACTGGAGGGCAAGTTTTGGGGAGGTGGTAAGGAGAACTTCATGTCCAACCGTAAGGGACACCCAAGAAAAGAGGGGAAGGATAAACCAGAAAAGGCTGGTTTAGTATTAAACCCTTTTAGTATGCAGATATCGGGGGACACACAATGAAAGCCCCCCCTTGGGCCATGACCATGTGGTTTTAAGCTTCGAAAACACAGTAGAGCTACAAGTGGAGGAGAAGCAGGAAAGGGCCGGGGATGAAAAACCAAAACACAAGAAGGGGAAAACACGGGAATGAGGAACTACCTAAAGGGGGTTCAGGGACAAGAACTGGCGGGGGCCTTAATGAGAGATGGAATATGAGCAAAAAAATGCAAGGGGGCTGAGGAGGTTTGTACTAAAAGGGAACAGGAATAATGAAAAACCCAGGATGACCCATGGTTTACCCAAAGTCAGGGGGAAAAAACCCAAAGGGTTGCTAGGGAAGGGAAAATATAGAAGGAAAAGGACCCGGGAATAAGGAGAACAGTCGTAAGCCAAAAACGAATATGCCAATAAAAGGGGAGGCCCAAAGACAATATAAAAAAGACATACAGCGAAACCCAAATCGCCCAAACTGTTGTACACCCAAAACAGGGGGAAAACAACAGTCAAGGCCCGGAATCAGGCAAGGGAAAGGGAAGGGGAGAGACAAAAAGAAATGACCAGAAGTATGTGAAGAACTCAACAAGAGTTTAAAAGAAGTTTTTCCAGGGGAGACAAAGGGACCCAAAAGAGGAGAGGTGGCACACCCCCAAGTGTTTGGACCAGTGCACACAACCGAAAAATAAGGTTCTGATGAACTAGATACCCAAAGGCAATGGGCCAGAAACTCCCCCAGGGTTTGAGAAGGGACGGGGGCCTATGTGACCCCAACAACAATTTTCAATACAAACGAAACAGGGGATTGCCTAGGCAGGGAAACAGCAAATGTACCCCCAACTTTAAAAAAAGGGAAACAGACATAAGCATTAAACACAGACCTTTGTCCTGACTTTAGTAAAAGCAAAATCAGGAGAAGATTATCAGGGAAAGTGGGGGGAACACCTAAAAGAAATCTCATCAAAAGCAGCCAACATGGTTTTTAGGGATGGAAATCCTTTTTCACAAACCTACTGGGGTTCTGACATGGTGACAGCAGAAGACAGAGAGAGAGGGGGGGGTATTTCATTTTTTTTGCCAAAAGGGATTTGACACGTTTTCCAACAATGATTGGGCAAAAAAATGGAGGGCCAAGCAGGGGGAAAAAGGAAGGCACTACAAGGGTCAGGGGGAAAACTTTTCAGAAGACAGCAGGAGCATGGGCTGGCGAGGTGTCAGAGTGGGCCCTGTAACCACGGGGGCCCGCAGGGGGCGTCCTAAGACCATGCTGTTTCTGGGATTTGTGAACGACGAACGGAAGGGAAAGACCGAGGGGCCCCGTTTGCAGATGACGTGAAGTTGATGAGAAAAAATAAAACCAAACGAAACCAGCAGAACTATAAGGATCTGGGCAGGGTGCAGACCTGTCCAGCAATGGGTCCGAGTTCCAATCCCCCCAAGTGCATAAGTACATGATGAGTGGGGAAGGCAAAGAAGGCCGCAGACGGAGTACAGTCTAGGGGTCAGAGACTACAAACCACACTCAAGGCACAAAGATCTTGGGGGAGTAATAACCACCAGGCACATCTCCTAAGCGCACTTCAACCAATTTAACTGCTGCAGCATAGTGCCTACAAACCCAGAACGCATTTCCGACATCTTAATAAGGAATCATCAGGACCTGACAACCGTTTACGGTTGGCCCATATTGGAGTATGCGGCACCAGTTTGGAACCCACACCTAGCCAGCACGAAGAACGAGAGAAAGTGCAAAGGTTTGCAACAAGACTAGTCCCAGAGCTAAGGATGTAATGTCCTACGAGGAGAGTTAAGGGAAATCAACCTGACGACACTGGAGGACAGGAGAGATAGGGGGACATGATAACGACATACCAAAATACAGAGAGAATTGACAAGGTGGACAAAGACAGATTTCCAGAGATTGGACACAGTAACAAGGGGACACAGTTGGAAGCTGAAGACACAGAGAATCACAGGATTTTAGGAAGTATTTCTTCACCACAGAGTATTCAGTAAGTGGAATAGTTTTGGGAAGCGATGTAGTGGAGGAGGAGCCATACATAGCTTAAGCAGAGGTATGATAAAGCTCACGCTCGGGAGAGTGGACCTAGTATCGATTCAGTGAAGAGGCGGGCCAGGAGCTCGACTCGACCCCGCAACCTCAACTAGGTGGAGTACACAGCCACACACACAACACACACACACACACACACACACCACACACAGCCACACACACAGCCACACACACACACACATCCACAACACACACACACAGCCACAACAACACACACACAACAGCCACACACACACACAAGCCACACACTCACAGCCACACACACAAAAGCCACACACACACACTGCCGTGCACACGCCACACACACTCACAGCAGCCACACACACCACCCACACACACACAGCCCAACACACACACCCACACACACTCAGCCACACACACACAGCCACACACACACAGGCCACACACACACATAGCCCACACACACACAGCCACACACACAGCCCCCATACACACCACTGCTGCGCACACACCACACACACAGCCACACACACACACCAGCACACTCATACAACAGCCGCACACACACAGCCGCAACACACACAGCCACACACACACAGCCCCACACACACATCCCACACACACAGCCCCACACACACAGCCCCACACACAGCAGCCACACACACACAGCCAACACACATAACTGCCACACACACTCAGCCACACACACACACAGCCACATACACACACACAGCCACACACACACAATCAGCCACACACACACACAGCCACACACACAGCCCCACACACAGCCCACTCACTGCCACACACCCACATAACAGCCACACACACACAAACACACACACACAGCACACATACACACACACTGACGACACAACACACGACACAGCCAACACACACACACACACAGCCTCACACACACACAGCAGCACACACACACACACAAGTCCACACACACACACAGCCACACACACACACACAGCCACACACACACAGACACACACAGCCACACTACTCTATTACACAGTCCACACACGACACACAGCCCCACCACACAGCCCACACACACACCCCCGAACAGCAGCAATAGCGCCCACACTACACGGAGCCCACACACACAGCCCCACAAACACACACACCCCCACACACACACAGCCCCACACACCCACACAGCCCCACACACACACAACAGCCCCACACACACACACACACAGCCCCAACCACACACACCGCCCCACACAACAGACACACAGCCCCACACACACACAGCCCCCGACACACTGACACAGCCACACACACACACACAGCCCACACACACACACACAATCCACACACACAAACACCGCCACACACACACACACACATCACACACACCACACACACACTCACACACGACACACACACACACACACACACACACACACACACACACAGCCACACACACACACAACCACACACACACTGCCACACACACACCACACGAACACACCACACAACACACACCACACACACAGCCACACACACACACACAGCCACACACACAACACACCCACAGCCACACACACAGCACACAGCACAACACACACCACACAGCCACACACACACACTCAGCCACACACACACACACACCACACACACACACACTCCACTCACACACACACAGCCACACACCACACACACAGCCCCACACACACAGCCACACCAACAACACACACACACACAGCCCCCACACACACAGCCCCACACACACACACAGCCCACTCACACACACAACCACACACACACCACAGCCACAGTGAAGAGGCCGGGGCCAGACCGGACTCGACCCGCCGCAACCTCACTAGTGGTACAACTAGTGAGTACACACACACACACACACACACACACACACACACACACTGCACAATCACACACACACACACAGCCACACTGTTTCGCTCCATTCTCTCTACAGTCCGAACCACCTCAACAACCCTTCCTCAGCCCTCTGGACAACAGTTTGTAAGCCGCACCTCCTCCTACTTCCAAACTAGAATTTTCGCAATTATATTCACACCACACATTGCCCTCAGACATGACGATCTCCACGTGCCTCCAGCCTTCTCCTCGCTGCCAACAATCATCACCCATGCTTCACACCCATAATAAGAGCGGTGGTAAAAATACACTCATACATTCCCCCTCTTTTGCCTCCAATGGACAAAGTTCTTTGTCCTCCACAGACTCCTAATGCACCACGCTCACCCTTTTCCCATCATCAATTCTATGATACACCTCATCTTTCATAGACCCATCCGACAACTCCACTCCCAAATGTCTTGAATACAGTCGCCTCCTCCATACTCCCTCCCTCCAATCTATATCCAATCTTCTTCACCTGATTCTTTTATCCTCATAACCGTACTTTTTCCTGTATTCACTTTTAATTTCTTTCTTTTGCACACCCTACCAAATTCATCCACCAATCTCTGCATCTTCTCTTCCAGAATCTCCCAAGAGCACAGTGTCATCAGCAAAGAGCAAAGACTGTACAACTCCACTTTGTGTGATTCTTATCTTTTAACTCCACACCTCTTGCAAGACCCTCGCATATTACTTCTCTTACTCACCATCTATAAATATAATAAACAACCATGGTGACATCACACATCCTTGTCTAAAAATAATTCCCTCTTTCCTACATACTCTAACTTGAGCATCACTACCTCGTATAAATTCTTCACGCTTTCAGTAACTTACCTCCTACACCATACTCCTGCAACGTCTCCACCTTGCCCCCCTATCCACCCTGTCCATATGCCTTTTTCCAAATCCATAAATGCCAGAAAGACCTCTTTAAGCCTTATTAAATACGGTTCACTATTTTCACTGTAAACACCTGGTCCAGCACGATTATGAAGGCAAAATCCGGTTCGCAAACCTACTAAGTTTTAGACAAGCAACTGAGTAAAAATGAGGAGGGGTGGGTTAATTTGGCAATTTTTTTTTGGACTACAAGAAGGCCTTCGACTCAGTTCCTCACAAGAAGCCTAGAGATCAGCCACATATAACAGGAAGGGCACTGCAATGGAGCAATAATACCTAACAGAAGGCAATGACGACTCCATGTCCCGTAGTAATCCACAGTGGCGCCTGTGACAAGCAGGTCCCACAAGGTGCCAGCCTGGGCAGTGCTATTCTTGCTATAGTGAATGACATGATGAAGGGATAGACCAGAAGTGTCCCTGTTTGCAGATGATGTAAGTTAATGAGAAGAATTAAACCCCCATAAGTATCGCAAACCCCAAATCCTGAGAATGTCTCCTGGGTCGCAAAATTTCCAAAAACAAAAAAAAAATTTTTTCTTATGAAATGATAGAGAATTTTTCCCAATTGTAATGACACCAAAAGAATGAAAGTGGTGTGAAATTGACGGAATTATGCTCTCGCAAATTTAGCGACCGCGGCGATTTTTACGAATCTGAGATTCGCCCACTTTGAGCCCTATTTTCGGTATAAAAAAAAAAAAAAAAAAAAAAAATTTTCCATTTTCTAGTCGAACAAAACTCTAGCTATTTTTTTAGAACTATCTTTTTTTCCTATCGATCGAGTACAATAAACTGCCCAGATTCCGATTTCAACACCCAAAACGTGATTCTGGAATTTGCAATTGCCAATTTCACAAAAAATTAAAAAGACAATTTTCGAATAGTCCAGAATAACAAATGCCAGACTTCCTGGCTCTAAGAATACATTTTCTATGTTTATCAGTCACGCTCCAGGCCCTCAGAGTATTATACAAACAAAAATTAAAAGATTTACAGTTATGCAGATCTACTGCAATAGTGTAATAATTGTATAAAAAATGTCATCCCATTCATGACTGCATATTAAAAGCTAATTGGACATTATTAAAATGACATCATTTTACTTTTGAACATCGCCAAAATCAAACATTTCCCTCTACTTTGAGCTCCTTTCAAGATTCTTTCCATAGTAAAACCAACCAAAATACCTCTGGTTTATAAAAGATGTTTCCATTCTATCAATGAGAGCAATAAAACGATAATACAACCATAAATACTACACCTATAAACCATAACTCGGCATTTTAATTTAAAAAAAAACTGTCGCTTTTTTTTTTTTCTCATTATGCACTGTGCTGCAGGTTTTTTTTATATGGTGCACACTGAACCGACACAGACCATTCTTCTCACTTGTGGGCCTACCAGCTTTCCTCCTACTTGATTTTTGTTGAAAGTCTCTAGAATTAGAGTAATTACTGAAAACAGTGGCTTCGTAAGACGCATATATACGAACCGAAAAAGTCAAAGGTTAAGGCTACAAACATTTAAGGGTATGTATGAGTTTTAACTAGATGTTATTTTTACATTTTTTGTTTTTGAATGCCTAGTTTCTATAACATGGATTTTATCTAACACGGCATTTTCAGAATGTAATTAGTGAATATAAGAGGCTACTGTAATTGAAACTGCTGCACGAGAGAAATGCCTAAAGCAAAGATCTGTAAAGCGAGTCCTCCTGTATTTACTGTTGGTGCAAGAATGTAAGTGAGAATAAGAAAATACAGTACTGTAATACACATCCATTTTGTTTTACTTGCAGGTGGAACTGACTGATGGCGATAAGAAGAAAATTTCTACGTGACTATGAAAGTAACTGCTGGTCCTTGAAAGAGCTCATGATGCTATAAAAGCAAACCTAGTGACAGAGAAATTTTGCCACATTTATATTGCAGTAAAATATTTGTACTTTTTTGAGCCTGTTCTCCTTTCCTTCAACTTTCAACACTGTTTGACTTTAAATTACCCCTTCAAAGCCAGACAATTGTTAATAAGGGTATTCCTTCATATTTGATTTAGTTTTTCTCCATTTGTTTCGGGTTGTCTGAACCTCAAGCCAAGAAAACAAAAGTTACTCTGGGTCAGCAGAGGGGATGTAGGGTGATACTGCCTCAGTCAGCTAGTCACAGTGCTGGCTGGAAAATCAGATTCCATTAGTGACTATATGGCAGTTCTAATATGCTATGGTGAACATTTCCACAACGGTGCACCCCGCTTCCCTATCACCGTGAAAACAAACACCCTGACACTGTCGACACACTACATGCCACTCTTGTAGCCTGCCTGCCCTGCTAACACTTGACACCATTTGTCCTACCATTATATGCATGGGACACTTGTCACATCACACACCTAGCTGTAAGGTGGAGTGCCACTGTTCTCATCTCGGTGGTTTCAATAAAAGTTGCTGCTTGAACAATTGTAAATATAACAGTTCCTGGTACAAAATGTTGAAATAAAACACCATTAGATATAAATAATAAACCATACCACGCCGGTTTTGAACCCGCGGTCAAGTTTTCAAAACTCCAGACGTCAGCGTTAAATACAGAATTTATTGAAGTAGTGTAATGTGCTTCTCTGCCTGTTTCAATTACTAAAACAACTTGAAAAAGATATTCACTGAAATATGTATATTTTGTTTTTTCTCTCTCTCTCTCTCTCTCACCAGTCGTCCTCTCCCCACCGAGGCAGGGTGACACAAAAAAGAAAAAATCCCAAAAAAAAATACTTTTCACATTCAACACTTTCAACCACACTCGCACATTATCACTGTTTATTTGCAGAGGTGTCAGAATACAACAGCTTAGAAGCATACACATATAAAGATACACAACATATCCCTCCAAACTGCCAATATCCCAAACCCCTCCGTTAAAGTGCAGCAGTGGTACCTCCCCATTTCCAGGACTCAAGTCCAACTATTAGAAAAATAAACCGTTTCCCTGATTCCCTTCACTAAATATACACTGCTCACACTCCAACAGATCGTCAGGTTCCCAAGTACCATACATCTCCATTCACTCCTACAACATGACTCATCGCACAGCTTGCTGAAAGTCAAGCCCCTTGCCCACAAAACATCCTTTACCCCTCTCTCCAACCCATTCGAGGATAACCCATACCCCCCTGCTTCCCCAAGATTTATATCTTCCAGTCCATTCTACTTTGATCCATTCTCTCTAAATGACCAATACCACCTCACAACCCCTTCTGCCCTCTGACTAATACTTTTATGACTCCACACCTTTTCCTAAGTTCCACACACCAAATTTCCTGCTAATAAGAATACACCACACATAACCCTTAAACAGACCAGCTCCACTGCCCTCCATCCGTCTCCTCCTGCTGCATTTACCACCCAAGCTTCACACCCATATAATAGTGTTGGTACACTATACTTTCATACATTCCCTTCTTTGCCTCCATAGATATCCTTTCTTGACTCCACATATACCTTCAAGCACCACTCGCCTTTTTTTTTCCCCTTCAAATTCTTGATTAACTTCATCCTTCATAAATCCATCTGCCGACACGTCAACTCCCAAGTATCTGAAAACATCACTCTTCCATACTCCTCCTCCCCAATTTGATATCTCAATTTTTCTTTATCTAAATCTGTGACACCCTCCTCACCTTACGCTTTTCTAAGTTCACTTTCACTTCTACCTTTACACACCTTCCCAAACTCATCACTAACCTTTGCAATTTTTCATAGAATCTCCCATAAGCCACAGTATCAGCAGCAAAAGCAACTGTTCAATTCCCCTTTTGAATTGATTCCCAAAATTTAATCCCACCCCTCTCCCGAACACCCTAGCAATTTACTTCCGTTACAACCCCATCTATAATAAATAAAAACACCATGTGACAATTACACATTCCCTGTCTAAGACCTACTTTTAACCGTAAAGTAGTCTCCCTCTCTTCTACACCCTAACCTGAGCTCGCTCTCCTCATAAAAACTCTTACAGCATTTAATAACTACCACCTATTCCATATTCTTGCAACATCTGCACATTGCTCCTCTACCCACCTCTATCATTGCTTTCTAAATCATGAATCAATTAAATCGTCCCTACCTTTATCTAAAAACAGTTCACATATAGCTCAATGTAAACACTTGATCTACACATCCCCTACCCACTCTAAAAACCCCCTGCTCATCCGCAACCCTACATTCTGTCTTACACTAATTCTTTCAATATAACCCTTAACCGTACACTTTTCCTGGTATCTACCTCACGTAAACTTATTCCTCTATAATATTTTAGTCTCTTTGTCCCATTTCCTTTATATAAATGGACTATACATCTCTCCTCCGCCAATCCTAGGTACCGTCCTTCATTCGTTTATTAAACAAAAGTACCAACCACTCAACACTATATCCTCCCCCTGCTTTTAACATTTCCGTCATGATCCCATCATCCCAGCTGCTTTACCCCCTTCATTTACTAAGCCTCACGTACCTCCCCACACTTACATTCTGCTCTTCTCACTCCTAAAGGATGGTATACCTCCCTACCATGCATGAAAATTCTGCTTCTTTCTTAACATTAAAAGTTCCTCAAAATGTCTTGCATCTACCTAATACCTCCATCACCCATCTACTACCTCAACCCTATGTTTTTTACTACAAAACCAGACTTTCCCTAGGCTTCTTAACTTGGTTTAACCTCCAAAATTTTCTTATTGTCATTAAATTTCTCTTACGTGCCTCTCCCACTCGATCATCTGCTCCTCCTTTTGCACCTCTACCACTCTCTCTAACCTTTCTTTTACTCTCCATAATACTCTCGCTTCTTATAAACACTTCGCATTGTAAAAACCTCTCATAACTACCTTTTTCTCTTTTATCACACCCTTTACTTCTTCATTCCACAATCAATCCTCTTTCCTCTGCCCACGACCCTCCTATACCACAACTTCTGCCCCGCATTCGAATCCTTGCATTTTTTAAAACTTTCCACCCTCTCAACCCCCCCCCCCCCCCCACTATCATCTTTTGCACTACCCACCTTTCGCAATTCGCTTAATCTCACTCCAACTTTCCTCTCCTTATTTTATACACTTTCACCTCCTCTTACTTGTTGTTGCCACCTTCCTCTATTCCATCTACCTCTATATAATATCTATAATAAAATAGTCTTAAACATAATGAAAAAAATTGTACATAATTACCAAAAAACAGAAGTGGAAATTGCTGTTGCCACTGATGTTTTTATCCAAAATGTGGGGGAAACATCTTGTAAGATAATTACAACAAACTTGCTATTAATGACGACTATGTAATTGTCCCAGGCTGAAGGTCAGGAAGCACTTCAATGCAACTGAATTTCTGCAATTCTGCCTATTTGCTAGAATGCATTCTGTAGTATTGAAAGAATTAGCCCATTCAGCTTTCTGAACATCCATGTAAAGTCCAAGAAAGTTGAAATTGGCCATTTTAACACATTCAACAACTTCAGATTTAAAAAACCCTCAAACTATTGCTGGAGTATTGCACCACTATAAGACCTCTGCTGTTGTATTACCCCTGACTGTCGCAACCCCCAATCCTGAGTCCTCCTGGTGTCATAACTTTAAAAAAAAAAAAAATTTTCATTACGAATGATATAGAAGATTTTCTGATTGTAATGACACCAAAAAAAAAAAAAAAAAAAAAAACAATTTGATGAAAAACTGACGGAATACGCTCTTCAAGTTATCGGCCTCTGCATATTTACAAATCGCGATTCACAACTTTGAGCCCTATTTTCGCTTAATTCCATTGTTCCCGTCAACCAAACTCATACTATTTCTTTAGACTACCATTTTTTTCTATTGATTGAGTACAAGAAACTGCCCATTTACCGATGTCAACTACCCAATAACTGGTCAGAATTTGCAATTTGCAATTTCACGAAAATTAAAAAAATTGACATTTCAAAATATGGTCCAAATGAACAATCAGTCATTCCTGCTCTACAATAACATTTTCTATGTTTTACTGTCATGCTCCAGCCCTCTGATATACTCTGGCATTCTATTTGAAATTTTTAATTCAAACAAAAAATAGAAGATTTACCTTATGCCTTCTGTATTATGTAATAGTTGTACAAATGAATGTCCAACCCATTCATGACCTGCCATAGTAAATGGCTAGTTGGACATTTATTGGGACAATGACATCAATGTTTACTTGTGAAACATTGGCAAAAATTAAACTTTTCCCCTATTTTGAGCTCTTCCAGTTCTTTTCATAGAAAAACCAACAAAAATCACCTCTTTTCACAAGTGTTGTCCATTCGACAAATAGACAAAAAAAAAGAAACACTATAAAACTATACAAAATTGACCACAAAGTTCCATTTTAAATTTTTTTTTTTCTCGTTATGCACGCGTGCTCCAAATTTTTTTTTTATATGTGCACACTGAAACACACACCATTCTTCTCACATGTTCCTACCAGCTTTCTCCTTCTTGATTTGAAGCCGCTAGAAGTTGAGTATATACGTCAAACCTGTAACTCTTCGCAAGACGTGTATATATACGTTCCAAAACTCGAAGGTAATCATGCCCAGGCTCTTCAACACAACAATCGCCCTTTATTTTAAAATACATCAGACACTAAAAATTAAGTTACCCTTATTCTTTGGCTAATAAAACATAAACAAAGCCCTAGTTGTGATTTAAAGATGCAAAGCACCACTAGCAAAACCCTTAAATTATTTTTTTTTATCACACTCCCGATTCCCACCAATCAGGGTGCTCGAAAAAGAAAAAACTTTAAACCATGATTCACTCCTCACTGTCTTGCCAGAAGGTGCGTTACACTACAGTTTTTAAACGCAACATTTACACCCCCTCCTTCAAGTGCAGCACGTCTTCCCCATCTCCAGGACTCAAGTCCGCCTGCCGGTTCCCTGAACCCTTCATAAATATTACTTTGCTCACACTCCAACAGCTAGGCGTCAAGTATTAAAAAACATTCGTCTTCCATCACTCATATCAAACACCCTCACGCATGCCTGCTGAAGTCCAAGCCCTCCACACAAAACCTCCTTACCCCCTCCCTCCCAACCTTTCTAGGCCGACCCTCCCCGCCTCCTTCCACTACGACTGATACTCTTGAAGTCATATCTGTTTTCGCTCTACATCCGAAACCACCTCACAACCCCATCCTCACCTCTGACAACAGTTTGGTAATCCCGCAACCTCCTCCTAACTTCCCAACACCAATTCTCTGCATTTATTCACACCCCCCATTGCCCTCAGAACGGCATCTCACTGCCTCCAGCCTTCTCCTCGCTGCAAACAATCAATTCACCCACCCATCTTCACTCCCATATAAAGCGTTGGTAAAACTATACTCTCAAACATTCCCCTCGTGCCTCCAAGGACAAAGTTTCTTTTCCTCCACAGACTCCTAAGTGCACCACTCACCCTTTTCCCCTCATAAATTCATATCACTTCATCTTTTCATATACCACATCCGCGACACTTCACATCCCAATTTCAGAATACATTCTCCTCCTCCATACTCTCTCCCTCCATCTGATAACCACATCTTATCTTCACCTAAGTCTTTTTACCTCATAACCTACTCTTTCCTGTATTCACCTTTAAATTTTCTTCTTTTGCACACACCCAACCAAATTCATCCAACAATCTCTCAACTTCCTCTTCAGAATCTCCCAAGATCATGTCATCACAAAGAGCAACTGTGACAACTCCCACTTTGTGTGATTCTTTATCTTTTAACTCCACGCCTCATGCCAAGACCCTCGCATTCCACTTCTCTACAACCCCCTCATCTATAATAATATTTAACAACCTCACGTGACATCACACATCCTTGTCTAAGGCCTACTTTTACCTAAAGTAGTCTCCCTCTCTTCTAACCCTAACCTGAGCTCGCTATCCTCATAAAAACTCTTTACAGCATTTAATAACTTACCACCTATTCCATATACTTGCAACATCTGCCACATTTGCTCCTCTATCCACTCTATCATATGCCTTTTCTAAATCCATGAATGCAATAAAAACTTCCCTACCTTTATCTAAATACTGTTCACATATATGCTTCAAGTAAACACTTGATCTACACATCCCCTACCCACTCTAAACCTCCTTGCTCTCCGCAATCCTACATTCTGTCTTACACTAATTCTTTAAATTATAACCCTACCGTACACTTTTCCTGGTATACTCAGTAAACTTATTCCTCTATAATTTTTAGTCTCTTTTGTCCCCTTTCCCTTTATATAAAGGGACTATACATGCTCTCCGCCAATCCCTAGGTACCTTCTCTTTCATTCGTTTATTTAAACAAAAGTACCAACCACTCCAACACTATATCCTCCCCTGCTTTTAACATTTCTGTCATGATCCCATCATCTCCAGCTGCTTTACCCCCTTTCATTTTACGTAATGCCTCACGTACCTCCCCCACACTTACATTCTGCTCTTCTTCACTCCTAAAGGATGGTATACCTCCCTGACCAGTGCATGAAATTACTGCTTCTGTTTCTTAACATTTAAAAGTTCCTCAAAATGTTCTTGCCATCTACCTAATACCTCCATCTCCCCATCTACTACCTCCCCTACTGTTTTTAACTGACAAATCCATACTTTCCCTAGGCTTTCTTAACTTGTTTAACTCCAAAATTTTTTCTTATTGTCATTAAAATTTTGACAGTGCTCTCCCACTCTATCATCTGCTCTCCTTTTGCACTCTCTCACCACTCTCTCTACCTTTCTTTTACTCTCCATATACTCTGCTCTTCTTATAACACTTCTGCTTTGCTAAAAACCTCTCATAAGCTACCTTTTTCTCTTTTATCACACCCTTTACTTCTTCATCCACCAATCACTCCTCTTTCCTTCTGCCCCCACCCTCCTATACCACAAACTTCTGCCCACTTCTAATACTGCATTTTTAAAACTATTCCAGCCCTCTTCAACCCCCCCCCCCCCCACTACTCATCTTTGCACTAGCCCACCTTTCTGCCAGTAGTCGCTTATATCTCGCCCGAACTTTCCTCCTCCCTTAGTTTATACACTTTCACCTCCCTCTTACTTGTTGTTGCCACCTTCCTCTTTTCCCATCTACCTCTATATAATAGTCTATAATATAATAGGTCTTAAACATTGAAAAAAATGTACATAGTTACCAAAAAAAAGAAGTGGAATTGCTGTTGCCACTGAGGTTTTTATCCAAAATGGTGGGGAAACTTCTTGTAAGTAATTACAACAAACTTGCAAATTTAATGTAAGACGTATGAAATTGTCCAGGGCTGAAGGTCAGGGAAAGGGACTTCATGCAACGGGGATTTCTGCAATTTCGCCTATTTTGCTAGAATTTGGGATTCTGTAGTATTTAAAGATTAGCCCCTTTTTGCTTTTGAACATCCCTGTTTTTAAAAATGCCCCAAAAAGTTTGAAAATTTGGGGCCGTTTTTTCACAGTTCAACAACTTTTAGATTTTAAAAAAACCCCCCAAAAAAATTGTGTAGGTATTTTCATCAAATTAAAAAGGGCCTCTGCTTTGTTTATTAAACCCTTGGGCGTCGCAACCCCCAATCCTGAGGGCTCCCGGGCATAAAAATTTAAAAAAAAAAAAAAAAAAAATTTCTTACGAAATGATAGAGAAGCTTTTCCTGATTGTAATGACACCAAAAAAAAAAAAAAAAATTTGATGAAAAACTGACGGAATTACGCTCTTGCGAAGTTAGCGGCCTCTGCGATATTTACAAATCGGCGATTTCACCCACTTTGAGCCCTATTTTCGGCTAATTCCATTGTTCCAGTCAACCAAACTCATAGCTATTTCTTTAGAACTCCATTTTTTCTATTGATTGAGTACAAGAAACTGCCCATTTACCGATTTCAACTACCCAATAACGTGGTTAGAAATTTGCAATTTGGCCAATTTGGCCAATTTCACGAAAATTAAAAAATATGACAATTTCAAAATATGGTCCAGAATGAACAATGCAGTCATTCCTGGCTCTACAATAACATTTTCTATGTTTATCAGTCATGTCTCCAGGCCCCTCTGATATTACTCTTGCTTTCTATTTTGAATTTTTATTCAAACAAAAAATAGAAGATTTACCGTTATGCAGATTTCTGTAATATTGTAATAGTTGTACAAATGATGTCAACCCATTCATGACTGCATATTAGAATGGCTAGTTGGACATTTATTGGACAATGACATCATTTGTTTACTTTTGAACATTGGCAAAAAATTAAACATTTCCCCTATTTTGAGCTCTTTCCAGGTTCTTTTCATAGAAAAACCAACAAAAATCACCTCTATTTCTATAATGTGTTTTCCATTCTATCAAATGAGACAAAGAAAAAGAATACAACTATAAATACTATACGAAAATTGACCACAAAGTCGGCATTTTAATTTGTTTTTTTTTCTCGTTATGCACTGCGTGCTCCAGAATTTTTTTTTATATGGTGCACACTGACCACACACCCATTCTCTCACATGTGGGCCTACCAGCTTTCTCCTGCTTGATTTGAAGCCGCTAGAAGTTGAGTGTATATACGTCAAACACGGTACTTCGCAAGACGTGTATATATACGACCAAAACAGTCGAAGGGTTAATCAGGTGCCCAGGTCTCTTCAACACAACAATTGCCCTTTATTTTAAATACATCAGACACAAAAAAATTAAAGTTTACCCTTATTCTTTGGGCTAATAAAACATAAACAAAGGCCTAGTTGTGATTTATAAGAGTGCAAAGCACCACTAGCAAGAACCCTAAATTATTTTTTTTTATCACACTCGCCGATTCCCACCAAGGCAGGGTGGCCCGAAAAAGAAAAACTTTAACCATGATTCACTCCATCACTGTCTTGCCAGAAGGGTGCTTTACACTACAGTTTTTAAACTGCAACATTTACACCCCTCCTTCAGAGTGCAGGCACTGTACTTCCCATCTCCAGGACTCAAGTCCGGCCTGCCGGTTTCCCTGAACCCCTTCATAAATATTACTTTGCTCACACTCCAACAGCACGTCAAGTATTAAAAAACCTTTTTGTCTCCATTCACTCCTATAAAACACCCCACGCATCCCGCGGGAAGCCCAAAACCCCCTCGCACAAAAAACCCCTTTACCCCTCCCTCCAACCTTTCCGGGCCACCCCACCCCGCCTTCCTTCCACTAAGATGAACTCTTAAAAGTCTTTCGGGTTTTCCGCTCACTGTCCGAACCCCCTCAACAACCCTTCTCAGCCCTTGGACAACAGTTTTGTAATCCCGCACCTCCTCCTAACTTCCAAACACGAATTCTCTGCTTAATTTTACACCACACTTGCCCCTCGACTGACCTCCCCTGCCTCCCGCCTTCCCTGCGCAACATTCAACACCCATGCTTCACACCCAAAAAGACGTTGGTAAAACTAAACTCTATACATTCCCCCCTTTGCCTCAAAGGGCAAAGTTCTTTGTCTCCAAGACTCCTAAGTGCCCACTCACCCTTTTCCCCTCCAATTCTAGATTCACTTTCACTTTTATTTACCCCTCGTGACACGTCCACTCCCAAATATCTGAATACTTCACCTCCTCCAACCTCTCCTCCCCCTGAATCCAATCTTTCTCACCCCCTTTTTTTTTTATCCCATAACCTTACTCTTTTCTGTATTCACCCCTTTTTTTCTTTTGCACACCCCCACCAAATTCATCCACCAATCCTGCAACTTCTCTTTAGAATCTCCCCAAAAGCAGTGTCACACAAAGAGCAACTGTGCAACCCATTTGTGTGATTCTTTTTCTTTAACTCCACGCCCCTTGCCAAGCCCTCGCATTTTCCCTTTTCTTACAACCCCATCTAAAATATATAAACAACACGGTGAATCACAAACCTTGTTAAAGGGCCCATTTTATGGGGAAAAAAAATTTCCCCCCTTCCAAATTTAACTTGGCCTCACTACCCGTAAAAATCTTTACTGCTTTTAGTAACCACCTCCTACACCATCACCTGCAACATCTGCCACATTGCCCCCTTCCACCCTTCATACGCCTTTTTCCCAAAACCATAAATGCCACAAAGACCTTTAGCCTTATCTAAATACTGTTCACTTGTATGTTTCACTGTAAACACCTGGTCCACACACCCCCTTACCTTCCTAAAGCCTCCTTGTTCATCTGCTATCCTATTCTCTCTTACTCTTAATTCTTTCAATAATAACTCTACCATACACTTTACCAGGTATACTCAACAGACTTATCCCCCTATAATTTTTGCACTCTTTTTTATCCCTTTGCCTTTATACAATGGAACTATGCATGCTCTCTGCCAATCCTAGGTACCTTACCCTCTTCCATACATTTATTAAATAATTGCACCAACCACTCCAAAACTATATCCCCACCTGCTTTTAACATTTCTATCTTTATCCAGCTGCCTTACCCCCTTTCATTTTACCTACTGCCTCACGAACTTCCTCCACACTCACAACTGGCTCTTCCTCACTCCTGCAAGATGTTATTCCTCCTTGCCCTATACACGAAATCACAGCTTCCCTATCTTCATCAACATTTAACAATTCCTCAAAATATTCCCTCCATCTTCCCAATACTTCTAACTCTCCATTTAATAACTCTCCTCTCCTGTTTTTAACTGACAAATCCATTTGTTCTCTAGGCTTCCTTAACTTGTTAATCTCACTCCAAAACTTTTTTTTTTTAATTTTCAACAAAATTTGTTGATAACATCTCACCCACTCTCTCATTTGCTCTCTTTTTACATTGCTTCACCCTAAGTATTCACTGGAAAAAAAAGCTTAGATCTATGGAAAATACTGGAGACCTTAAAAGTGCAGACATAGGTCCTTCGCATAAGGGAGGTAGTGGAGCAAGAATTAAAAATTAGAGACCAGTAGCACTGACTTCTGATACTTATCAGTTGTGGGCACAGCTAAACAGTTAGCTTCGTTAACCGCTAATCTGCTAAGTAAAAAATTAGATCCGCTAATGCTAAACTGCTAAACAGCTGAAAAAATTAGCGGGAACTAATGCTGTTAACTTTTTCACATGAATTCACATTCGGTTTAGTTTTTTGCTTTTATTTTTAAGGCTTTCAGAACAGACCTGGAGAGCTTCCTAATAAGATATAGAATGCCAAGGTCATGTAGTGATTAAGTGCTGCTAGTGCGAAAATAAAGATTGTTTAATTTTGTGATGTAATGCAAGCAACCGACCGACAAGAACACACTTGTCGCTGTACCGAAGCCCCATAGCACCCAAACACACATGGTTAGCTTATTTGACTGTTTTCTTCACTAGTTAGTTACTCGTTCATTTTATTGTTTCTGTTCGTTTTTTTTTTTCTCTCTCTCTCTCCCTCTCTCTCAACAAGTTGGCCGTCTCCCACCGAGGCAGGGTGACCCAAAAAGAAAAAATCCCCAAAAAGAAAATACTTTCATCATTCAACACTTACCTAACTCACACATAATCACTGGTTTTTGCAGAGGTGCAAAAATACATAATATATCCCTCCAAACTGCCAATATCTCAAACCCCTTCTTTAGAGTGCAGGCATTGTACTTCCCATTTCCAGGACTCGAGTCCGGTTATATAAAATACACTAATCGGTTTCCCTGAATCCCTTCGCTAAATATTACCCTGCTCACATTCCAACAGCTCATCAGATCCCAAATACTATTAGTCTCCATTCACTCCTATCTAACATGCTCATGCATGCTTGCTGGAAGTCCAAACCCCTCGCCCACAACACCACCTTTACCCCCTCCCTCCAACCTTTTTCGAGGACAACCCCTACCCCTCCTTCCTTCCCCTACAGATTTATATGCTCTCCATGTCATTCTGCTTTGATCCATTCTCTCTAAATGACCAAACCACCTCAACAAACCCTCTTCAGCCCTGTTTCTGTTCATGTTTGCATTTAACTTAATTTAGATTTTGAACCCAGCAAGCAAGTAGTTGAAAGTCGGGCTTAAAGTTGAAACCTTGAGGCCAACTTATTGCTACACCAGTGGTACAACCATACAGACGCACACTCAGGGTGGGCCTCCTCCATCGCTTTGATGTGATGCTGGTTGTCCTTTACGAGCATCAGCCTCTGTTTCCATCCGACAGGGTGGCTCTCTTGGCACTCGAGATATCTTTGCCTATAGACAATAGGCGCTCAACTGCAGCATTGGATGGGATGGCGGTGTTGTAAATTAATAGGTGGATCTGTTGAGGGTTCATGGATATGTGATGGTTTTAGTTACACACTTGTTGGATGGTAACACGTATATTAGCAGTGTGTGAAAGGGAGCCCAGACTGCCTGTCTTGCCTGAGGCCAAGCAGGAGAACCCAGAGTTCGGATTCAAATAGTATAGTTCGAAGGCTGAGGGGGTGTTGAGATGGTTTGGCATTTAGAGGATAAGCAAAACAGGGACTAATTAGGTATTTAAATGGGGGTGGAGGAAGGAATGAGCCGTGGGTGTCATTAAGGAAAATTGGAAATTTGGGGGGGGGGGGGGTAAAGGTTTACAGTGCTGGGGGCTTGAACAAAATGCTTGGGGGGGGACTTTAGACAGGATGGTATGGGAAGGGTTTTTTTATGACTTTTGGGGGGAATGTAAAAAGGGGTAACATTGTGTGGGGATTCAAGGAAAATTTTTTTTGCAGACTGAGTTATTACTCTGAGAAGGGGGCAGGGGATTTTGCATTTGGGGGGTTTTAGCTGGGCGGGGAGTTGGCACACTTTTGGTAACGTGTGTGGATAACTGTGACTGAATGTTTTTTCTGTATTGATCACCTTCCCTTCAGTGGGAGAGTATGTGGTTTTAAAAAATGAATGAAGACGCCAGGTCTTAGTGCTTGGGGGTCCATGAGGCCTTTAATTCACCACTTTGCGTCAAGGCACAAGTGTGAGACACTTGACTCTTAAATGGAGCACTGGCGGGATCGGGCCCCTTTCCCTTTTGGGTTGTATATACAAGATGAAAGAAATTAGTAAAGATTTTACGGATGTGTGTGCTTCACTTTTGGGTATCAGTGAATAACTGCTAATTTGTTTGTATTGGCCAAAGCCTTTGGTACCTAAATTTTTTTTGGGGGGATGGCCCCCTTCCCTATTTTTTTACGTGCATTCAGCACAAACATAGGTTTTCTTTCCTGTGTTTTTTTCCTGAAAAGTGTATTGCAGGCTTTTTTGATGCTTGTGTGAAGCACGTGCCACATGATCCCATAAAAACATATAACCCTCACTCTTTTTTAAATGTTTGTTTTGTTTAAATATTTATCATTTAAAATTTTTTAGTTGAAAAAGTAAGAGGGGATAATTGACAGCCCTTTCCCCAAAATGAAAGACAGGGGGGGGGGGGGAAAAAAATTTTTTAAGATACCAAATATAGTATATAATAAACAAGATTAAATGTTCGCTAATATTCATTACAATGGTAAACTTTCAGTTTTGGGAAGTAATGTCTAAACACAACTCACTAAAATATGAAAGATTGGGCAGGAACCTTTTTCTATGGAGGGAGCTTTTGGGACAACCATATACATTGGTGGGGCAAAGATGCTGTTTTGGGTTTCTTCCTTCCCTCAGACCGCTGCATGGAAAAATGGATCTCTCTTGCTCAATGTTGATCGTGAGATTCACATTGAATATTCAAATTACCCTTTTATTTTTTTTCCCCAAAAAAATGCTTTTACATAATTAAAATTTTAACCATTAGCTGTCCCCCCAGAGATAAGTGGGAGGGTGCTCCCCCCCCCCCAATTTACTAGTGCTTTTCCCCAGAAGTGTACCAACATTACAGCTCACTGACCCTTGAATGCAACATCCTCTTCCCCCCTTAGATGAAGGGCTGTACTTCCTCCCACCCTCAAGTCTAATAACGGGTTTTCCCCCTGAATTTCATTCTTTCACCCCAGCAATGCAAATCACTTGCAACACTACCCCCATCACCTTAGCATTTTTAACCCAGCTTTTTTTGATGTTGAGCCCCTAATGTTAAAAAACCACCCTTAATTCCCCACCTCCTTCCAACCCTTCCTGAGGGTCCCCCGCCCCCTCCCTCCTTTCTTCCTCCCACATTGTATCCCTTCGTTTTTGTTCATTCTTTTTTCCCCACCTCTAAATGCCAAACCACCTCCCCCCCCCCCCCCCTCCTTTGCTTCTCGGGTAGCCCACACTATTTTCATGTTTAAGATTTTTTTGCATAAAATTCACTACACATTACCCTCTACACCACATACCCCTCCCTTTCACCACCTCATTTAAAAAAAAACTTTTAAAAACCCGGGGTTTCAAACCCCCCCCCACTTAACCCTTACTGTCGCAACCCCCCAATCCGAGGTGTCTCCGGGTGTCGAAAATTTTAAAAAAAAAAAAAAAAAATTTATGAAATGATAGAAAAATCTTTTCCCTTTTAATACACCAAAAAAAAAAAATTTAGGAAAACTATGGAATTACGCTCCCCAAGTTAGCGCCTTTGGGCAATACTTAAAAATCATGATTTTCCCCCCATTTGGCCCCTTTTTCGGCAAATTTCCATTTTCCTTTTCGACAAACTCATACCCTACTTCTTTAAACCCCGGGTTTTTCTATCGTTTGAGTAAAAAACTGCCCATTTACCAATTTCAATACCCGTAACGTGGCAAAAATTTTGCAATTTGGCCCAATTTCACAAAAAAAAAAATACAATTTCAAAATAAGGCCCAGAATAAACAATGCAGAATTCCTGGCTCAAAAAAAACTTTTTCTTTGTTCATCAGTCATGTCCCCAGGCCCCTCTGATATTCTCTTGCTTTCTTTTTTGAATTTTTTTTTCAAACAAAAACAAAGATTTACTATTATGCGGCTACCCCCAATATTTAATAATGTATAAATAACATCAACCCATTCGGACTGCATTTAGAATGGTAGTTGGACATTTGTTGGATAATATGTCATTTTTTTTACTTTTCAGGCAAAAATCAAAATTTCCCCAAAATTTGGGTTTTCCATTCTTTTATAGTAAAATCTATAAAAAATCCTCTTTTTTAAAATGTTTTCCTCTATCAAAGGGCCAAAAAACAAAAAAACCACAAAACCATCCCAAAAATGCACAAGTGGGCTTTTAATTAAAAAAAAAACAGTGGATTTTTTTTTCTTCATTAGCATGCTTTTCTCCAAGGGTTTTTTTAAAATTGGTGAATGCCAAACCAACCCCACTACAGTCCCCATTTCTCCTTTTTATTGGCCGAAAATTTATGATTTATATAAATTACGTCAAACACAGTACCTCGAAAGACGTAATATACGGCCGCTACAGTAAAAAGGGTTAAGTGTTGGTACAGCTTTACTCAGGGTCTCCTTTTGTTTCCATAGGTTTTTCTTAATGCATCTCCCACTTTTATTCCTTATAAATTTGGGTTCATCTCGTCTCGTTTGTAGACCCGTCTTCTGACAGGTCCACTTTCAAATATCTAGAACCCTTTCCTCCAAAACCCATACCCCTTTCCCTTTCAATTGATGCCTTTCTTTTCCCTAGATTTTTTGTTACTCAAACGTTTTTTTACTATGTTCATTTTAAATTTTCCCCTTCTTTTATGTCCCCTACTAAATTCTGTCAGAATCTCTCGAAAGAACGCATCACAAAAAAAAATTTGGGCCCCACCCCACCTTTATCAATTTACTTTTAATGCCACACCCCTTTTAAAAACTTAACTTTGACAATGTAAAAACCCCCATCTTAAAGTTTTAAACCCCCAAATGGTACTTTGCTCGCAGAGAGGGGGGCCCCCCTGGGGCGCAGGGGCTAGTCTTAAGGAAAAGTAAAAGTTACCCCAATCTCGTTAAAACTAGGCCCACCCAGGGGAACCAGTCCAAACAAAAAGCTAAACCAGCATTTAATACATCGGGGTTGGTTATCAAGGGTTCAGGAAAAATTTTTCTTGTAAAAAAAATTTTTTTACGCTAAACTATATACACTCGCTAAAGTACATCCAGCTCTCTTGTGCAAAACACCCACAAACAATACAGAAGAGTCGACAGGCCGGGGAGCTCCACAAAATAAAAACACTGGACGTATGTGGGGGGTGCACCCTGGGGCACCACATGCCCTGCACACCTTTCCCTGCCAAAAACTGTTATCCAAAATTCACCAGCTCTCGCCCCCCTAACAGAGCCCCGACCCCGTCAAGCCCCCCGGATCCTACTGCAACATAAAATAGCCTATGGGTGGGTTTCTAAACAAAAGGAGTGCAAAAACTTAGCTCAAAAACACAGGGTGTCTGCCCGCTCTTCCACCCTGCTGCTCACCAGTGACTAAACCCCGCTCTAACCCCCACTCCCCGTCACCCACACCATTTTGGGAAAAAAATCCCGCAAGATTTCTTACATTTTAAAGGTTTTTAAATACTTTACAGTAACACAAATATTATCTTAATTATAAAAAATTGGTTATAAAAAACAACATGTTTAAAAATTATGGCACATTCGACATTTTCCATGCATGCAGAAAACCCCGCAAACAGACTGCTCCCTGTCTTAGGCCCGCTTTTATGGGGAAAAAAATCTTTTTCTTTTTACTTTCACCCCACTCGCACATTATACTGTTTTTGCAGAGGGGCTCAAAAAAACAGTTTAGAAGCATATGTATAAAGATACACAACTATCCCTCCAAATGCCAATACCCAAACCCCCCCTTTAAAGTGCGGGATTGTACTTCCCTTTTCCCGGGCTTTTAAGTCCGACATATGAAAAAAAACCCCGGTTCCCTAACCCGTCACTAAATATTACCCTGCCACATCCCAAAAGATCGCAGGGCCCAAGTATCATTGTCCATTCACTCCACTAACACGCTCACACACGCTTGCTGGAATCCAACCCCTTCCCCCAAAAATCCTTTACCCCTCTCTCCAACCCTTTCGAGATGACCCCCCCACCCCTCCTTCCCCTTTCCCTTTTAGATTTATATGCTTTCCATGTCATTTCCCCTTTATCCCTTTCTTTGAATGACCAAACCCCTCAACAACCCCTTTCTGCCCTCGACTAATCTTTTATTAACTCCACATTTCCAATTTCCACACTCCGAATTTTCTGCATAATATTTACACCCCACATTGCCATTAGACAGGACATCTCCACTGTCTCCAACCGTCTCCTCGCTGCTGCATTACCCCCCAAGCTTCACATCCATAAAGATGTTTGGGACCATATATTTATACATTCCCTTTTTTGCCCCCAAGATAGCATTTTTTTTACTCCACATTACCTCAAAGCACCCTCCCTTTTTTCCCTCATCATTTCTATGATTACCTCATCCTTTATAAACCCCTCCGCGACACATCAACCCCAAATTCTGAAAACATTCACTTCTTCCATACCCCCTCCCCAAATTTTTTTTCCCAAATTTTTTTTTTCAAATCATTTTACACCCTCATCACCCTTCTCTTTTTTATTTCACTTTAACTTTCTACCTTTAAAACCCCTTCCCAAAATCATCCCCTAAACCCTTTTCAATTTTTCTTAGAATCTCCCCCTAAGAAGTTCATCACAAAAAATAAAAGCCTTTCCCCTTTTGAATTTTATAGCGTTACCTACATCAAAACATTTTAGTCTTTTTTTCGTTCGAGCAGTTAGGAAACAGGAGAACTGGGAGCCATCTGTGGGGCCCTTTGGAATTTTCCACCAATTCCACCTTCTAGAGGATGGGCGGCGACCCTTTTTTACAACCCCACAAGGGGAAAAAGGGGGGGGGTGAACCCAACAATTTCCCCTCCTTCCCCTTTTTCCCCTTTTGAACCAAATTTAACATTAAATTCCTTTAAGTCGGTCATTAGTGATTGTTTTTCTTTGATCCTATGTTATCAGGGGGGATCGTAATTAAAAAATGTCTAATGTGCCCACATTCTTGCATGCCCAGACAGTCCAAAAGTTTCATTCTTTACCACACCGGCGCCGCCGGGCCGGGCTCCAGAAGTACTCTTGAAACAGTGAAATGTTTTTTACAATGTTTAGTTAAGGATTCCTAACTCTCTATTGACAAGCTAAGATTTATTACCTACATCAGATGATTTAAGTCCTTTTTTACCATCAGTATGGCTTCAGAAAGGGTTTCCTGCTGCTGATCTGTTGTTTAAAACCCCTCCACAAGGGCACCAGTCACTGGTGAATCCAAAGTCAGCTGTGTGGTAGCACTGGACATTGCTGGTGCTTTCGACCGGGTGTGGTACCACGGCCTCTTAGCAAAACTGTAAGCACGGGGGAATTGCAGGGTCGTGCTACTCCCTCAGGATTACCCTTTATGGTAGATTCCTTAAGGGGAGTTCTCAATGGAAAAAATCCCAAACACCTTTGGGACAAATGTTCCACAAGGAAGTGTGTTGGGACCGTTGTTTTGGGGAAAGTCTACTTCAAGACCTTCAACTCACCCCAAAACCCATGATTGCAGATGACTGGACTGTTTTCTTTTCCAAAGAAGAAATGCCAGCTGCTCTAAGCTACATCAATCCCAGCTCAGAGCTGTACAGCTTGGGGAAACTGATGAAAAGTAAATTTTCACCTGGAAAACACAAAAGATGGTCCCAGGCACTGTGATGGAATCGGAGATATAAGTATAAAAAGGAAGAGTTTGGGACCTGGGGGAAAAATTGTATCGTTGGGGGGAAATTTTACTCCAAATGACTGAATACCTGTTGCAAAACTTTTCAAGTAAAGGGGCCGAAATTGCAGACTTCGCCGACTTTGTATCTGCTTGACCATGGTTTCAAGACTGTATGGGCACAAGTTTCTCAACCCTTTAGTATACTCCCAAATTTCTTGGGTTACCTTTTCCCCCCCCCCCCCCCCCCTCATCTGTACGCTTGACATAGAGAACAGAGCAAAACTTCTCATCTCTTGCCTGGACCATCCTGGATAGATCGTCTTTTAGCAAGCCTTTAAACAGGAGGAAGTGGGTGACTTTTCTGTTTTGTACAAAGGCCCAAAATTGTCAAAGTACCACACTTGCCCACTTCAAGGGCAGCGAGAAGCAAGCTTCTGTACCACAAATGGGGGAAAAAACAGCAACTTCACTCTGGCCACCCTTCTCCAGAACATCACTTCATAGAGATCTTTTCCTCAGTGACTGAGTCAAACCCCTTGGTACAGCATTATGTCAGTGAAATAGTTGGTTGATCAAATGAAAATGCTGGCCCACAGATGGCTCCAACTTCATCCTATTCCCTACTTGTATGTTTTACAACAATAAAAATGCTTTCAAATGAGCTGATGTAAGTAACAGCTCTTAGCTTGTCAGTAAAATTAGGAATCCTATTTTGTCAATGAAGTTAGGGATCATTAACCTAACCTTGTCAAACCGTGTGTTAAAAAAAAACTATTAAACTGCTTTTGGGTTTGTGGCCATCATACCACTGTTGCCATATTCAGGAGACTGTGCTCTCCCATCTCCATAGTGGGGAAAATTCATGGAATTAATAATTGCCGAGGATTTTGTAGCCATCTTGAAAAGCATAAATTGATCAATGAATCTCAGCACGGTTTTACAAAAGGGCATTCCTGTCTGAAAAATTTATTAACTTGTTTTGCTTAGGTATTTGAGGAGGTAGATCATGGTTATGAATACGATATTGTGTATATGGACTTCAGTAAGGTTTTTGATAGTCCCACATTAGAACATAAGAAAGGAGGAACACTGCAGGAGGCCTGCTGGCCCATACTAGGCAGGTCCTTTACAATTTATCCCACTAACAAAACATTTGCCCAACCCAATTTTCAATGCCACCCAAGAAATAAGCTCTGATGTGCAAGTCCCACTCAAATCCAACCCCTCCCACTCGTGTACTTATCCAACCTAGATTTGAAACTACCCAAAGTCCTTGCCTCAATAACCCAACTAGGTAGACTGTTCCACTCATCAACTACCCTATTTCCAAACCAATACTTTCCTATGTCCTTTCTAAATCTAAACTTATCTAATTTAAATCCATTACTGCGGGTTCTCTCTTGGAGAGACATCCTCAAGACCTTATTAATATCCCCTTTATTAATACCTATCTTCCACTTATACACTTCGATCAGGTCTCCCCTCATTCTTCGTCTAACAAGTGAATGTAACTTACGAGTCTTCAATCTTTCTTCATAAGGAAGATTTCTAATGCTATGTATTAATTTAGTCATCCTACGCTGAATGTTTTCTAACGAATTTATGTCCATTTTGTAATACGGAGACCAGAACTGAGCTGCATAATCTAGGTGAGGCCTTACTAATGATGTATAAAGCTGCAGTATGACCTCTGGACTTCTGTTGCTTACACTTCTTGATATAAATCCCAGTAATCTATTTGCCTTATTACGTACGCTTAGGCATTGCTGTCTTGGTTTAAGGTTGCTGCTCACCATAACCCCCAAGTCCTTTTCGCAATCTGTATGGCTAAGTTCTACATCATTTAACTTATAAGTACTAGGGTTATGGGCACTCCCAAGCTTCAGAACCTTGCATTTATCTACATTGAACTGCATCTGCCACTTTTCTGACCAAGAATAGAGTTTAAATCCTCCTGAAGTTCCATAACATCTACGTTTAAATCAATTATCCTACCTATCTTTGTGTCATCGGCGAATTTGCTCATATCACTAGTAATTCCCTCAAGATCATTGATATATATTATAAACAACAACGGGCCCAAGACTGATCCCTGTGGAACGCCACTTGTTACAGATCCCCACTCGGATTTAACCCCATTTATGGACACACTCTGCTTCCTGTCAGTGAGCCATGACTCAATCCACGAGAGCACTTTTCCCCCATTAAAGAAAATTAAGGCACATAGAATAGAATTTTTTTCTTGGATAGAGGCATGGTTGATAAATAAGCAGGAGAAAGTTTGCATTAATGGGGAGAAATTGGAATGGGGAAGTCAGGAGCGGTGTTCCACAGGGGTCAGTGTTGGGCCCCTTGTTATTCACTATCTACATAAATAACAAAGATGGGAATAGATAGTGACATCAGCAAGTTTGCCAGTGACTTGTGCAGTGGCCGGAGAAGTGGCAGATGCAGTTTAATATAGACAGCTGCAAAGTTCTAAACATTGAACAGGAAAATAACTATGCCACATAAAAACTAAATAATGTAGATCTAACTAACAGTTATAGAATAAGAGGTAGATGGGGAAAAGAGGAAGGTGGCAACAACAAGTAAGAGGGAGGTGAAAGTGTATAAACTAAGGGAGGAGGAAGTTCGGGTGAGATATAAGCGACTATTGGCAGAAAGGTGGGCTAGTGCAAAGATGAGTAGTGGGGGGTTGAAGAGGGTTGGAATAGTTTTAAAAATGCAGTATTAGAAGTGGGGCAGAAGTTTGTGGTTATAGGAGGGTGGGGGCAGGAGGAAAGAGGAGTGACTGGTGGAATGATGAAGTAAAGGGTGTGATAAAAGAGAAAAAGGTAGCTTATGAGAGGTTTTTACAAAGCAGAAGTGTTATAAGAAGAGCAGAGTATATGGAGAGTAAAAGAAAGGTAAAGAGAGTGGTGAGAGAGTTCAAAAGGAGAGCAGATGATAGTGGGAGAGGTACTGTCAAGAAATTTTAATGAAAATAAGCAAATTTTGGAGCGAGTTAAACACGTTACGAAAGCCTAGGGAAAGTATGGATTTGTCAATTAAAAACAGAGTAGGGGAGTTAGTAGATGGGGAGATGGAGGTATTAGGTAGATGGCGAGAATATTTTGAGGAACTTTTAAATGTTAAGGAAGAAAGAGGGAGTAATTTCATGCACTGGTCAGGGAGGTATACCATCTTTTAGGAGTGAAGAAGAGCAGAATGTAAGTGTGGTGGAGGTATGTGAGGCCTTACGTAGAATGAAAGGGGGTAAAGCAGCTGGAACTGATGGGATCATAACAGAAATGTTAAAAGCAGGGGAGGATATAGTGTTGGAGTGGTTGGTACTTTTGTTTAATAAATGTATGAAAGAGGGGAAGGTACCTAGGGATTGGCAGAGAGCATGTATAGTCCCTTTATATAAAGGGAAAGGGGACAAAAGAGACTGTAAAAATTATAGAGGAATAAGTTTACCGAGTATACCAGGAAAAGTGGACGGTAGGGTTATACAGTGGACCCCCGCATAGCGACCTTAATCCGTGCAAGAGGGCTGGCTGTTATGCGAAATGTTCGGTATGCGAATGAATTTTCCCCATAAGAAATAATGGAAATCAAACTAATCCGTGCAAGACACCCAAAAGTATGAAAAAAAAAATTTTACCACATGAAATATACATTTTCCTACACACAAAGAGAAGGATACATGCACAATAGTAGAGTAGTACATGCACAATATATATTGTGCATGTACTACTCTACTAAATGAAGAATAAATGACACTTGCCTTTATTGAAGATGCAGCAATGACTGATGAGACACTGTGTCCTGGGAGTGCCTTTTCCTCCTGAGTACTGTAGGTCCTGTTGGTATTTTCTTCCAGAACAGGCCTTATCACACTGTGTATGTCACTACGATTCTTAAATCTCTCAAACCAACCTTTGCTGGCTCTAAATTCACCAATATGAGCACTAGTTCCAGGCATTTTCCCTGTTCACCTGGGTGTTAGTCGACTGGTGTGGGTTGCATCCTGGGAGAGAAGATTAAGGACCCCAATGGAAATAAGTTAGACAGTCTTCGATGACACTGACTTTTTTGGGTTATCCTGGGTGGCAAATCCTCTGGGGTTAATTGTTTCTTGGTATATTCTCAATAAGCCACACCAACAACAGTGCTACAGCAGCAGCAGACGATGCTACAGCAGCAGCTAACGGTGGTGCAGCAGCAACAGACGATGCTACAGCAGCAACAGACGATGCTACAGCAGCAGCAGCAGCTGACGGTGGTACAGCAGCAACAGACGATGCTACAGCAGCAACAGACGATGCTACAGCAGCAGCAGCAGCTGACGGTGGTACAGCAGCAACAGACGATGCTACAGCAGCAGCAGACGATGCTACAGCAGCAACTGACGATGTTACAGCAGCAGCAGACGATGCTACAGCAGCAGCAGCAGCTGACGGTGGTACAGCAGCAGCAGCAGCTGTACCACCAATAGTAGCGATGGTTGATTGGGGTTTATTATACAACCTGGCCAGCTCGGAGACACGCACTCCACTTTCATACTTATCAATGATCTTTTTTTTCATCTCCATAGTAATTCTCACCCTTATTGCTGTAGGGTTGGCACTAGAAGCTTTCTTGGGGCCCATGGTCACTTATTTTCCAGAAAAAAATCACCAAAAACACTGTAATAATACGAAATGTTCCGATTGTATGCTTGGATGTTACCGCGGAGGCTGGCTGGTAAACAATGCCACCGGCGGAACATGTGAGCGTGGCTCAGGCCGCACATTGGACGCGTCTCGGACGAAGGGCGCTGAGCGGGTTTTTGGGCGGTATGCGAGGCAAAATTTTAGCGATCAAAGCGTCCGGTATGCGGATTGTCCGTTATGCAAGGCGTCCGGTATGCGGGGGTCCACTGTAATTGAAAGAATTAGAGGCAAGACAGAATGTAGGATTGCGGATGAGCAAGGAGGTTTCAGAGTGGGTAGGGGATGTGTAGATCAAGTGTTTACATTGAAGCATATATGTGAACAGTATTTAGATAAAGGTAGGGAAATTTTTATTGCATTTATGGATTTAGAAAAGGCATGTGATAGTGGATAGAGGAGCAATGTGGCAGATGTTAAAATTGTAAGAGTTTTTATGAGGATAGTGAGGCTCAGGTTAGGGTTGTTAGAAGAGAGGGAGACTACTTCCCGGTAAAAGTAGGTCTTAGACAGGGATGTGTAATGTCACCATGGTTGTTTAATATATTTATAGATGGAGTTGTAAAGGAAGTAAATGCTAGGGTGTTCGGGAGAGGGGTGGGATTAAATTTTGGGGAATCAAATTCAAAATGGGAATTGACAGTTACTTTTTGCTGATGATTCTGTGCTTATGGGAGATTCTAAAGAAAAATTGCAAAGGTTAGTGGATGAGTTTGAGAATGTGTGTAAAGGTAGAAAGTTGAAAGTGAACATAGAAAAGAGTAAGGTGATGAGGGTATCAAATGATTTAGATGAAGAAAAATTGGATATCAAATTGGGGAGGAGGAGTATGGAAGAAGTGAATGTTTTCAGATACTTGGGAGTTGACGTGTCGGCGGATGGATTTATGAAGGATGAGGTTAATCATAGAATTGATGAGGGGAAAAAAGGTGAGTGGTGCGTTGAGGTATATGTGGAGTCAAAAAACGTTATCTATGGAGGCAAAGAAGGGAATGTATGAAAGTAGAGTAGTACCAACACTCTTATATGGGTGTGAAGCTTGGGTGGTAAATGCAGCAGCGAGGAGATGGTTGGAGGCAGTGATGTCCTGTTTAAGGGCAATGTGTGGTGTAAATATTATGCAGAAAATTCGGAGTGTGGAAATTAGGAAAGTGTGGAGTTAATAAAAGTATTAGTCAGAGGGCAGAAGAGGGTTGTTGAGGTGGTTTGGTCATTTAGAGAATGGATCAAAGTAGAATGACATGAAAAGCATATAAATCTATAGGGGAAGGAAGGCAGGGTAGAGGTCGTCCTCGAAAGGGTTGGAGAGAGGGGGTAAAGGAGGTTTTGTGGGCAAGGGGCTTGTACTTCCAGCAAGCGTGCGTGAGCGTGTTAGATAGGAGTGAATGGAGACGAATGGTACTTGGGACCTGATCTGTTGGAGTGTGAGCAGGGTAATATTTAGTGAAGGGATTCAGGGAAACCGGTTATTTTCATGTGGTTGGACTTGAGTCCTGGAAATTGGAAGTACAATGCCTGCACTTTAAAGGAGGGGTTTGGGATATTGGCAGTTTGGAGGGATATGTTGTGTATCTTTATATGTGTATGCTTCTAAACTGTACCACTTGTAACTCTTACGAACACAGTCAACAAAACCAATCTGCATGTCACACTTGTCAACCAAGCACATGTTTTGTGTATAATCAATCACTGACACTGGTTTTCGAATATGTTCATTAGTCACTCGATCAACTTTGCCACTGTCTTGCATTTCATTACGGTGAATGGTTGTCAACAATGTGACATCTCGTTTGTCATGCCACCGTAATGCCATGATGTCATTGGCAGTAAACACCTGCACGTCATCACCACGAACACCTGCGTTGAGCCTGGGCATATGTTTACGATTAGAACGCACTGTGCCACACACATCTGTCTTGTTCACTCACATGAAATCATGAGTATGGGCTTGTGTACCAGTTTATCAGTATATAATGTATGCCCTTACCAAGATAAGGTGCCATCATGTTTCTCACTACGTCACCTGAGATACCCAATAACATCTTGGTATCTTTCAATGTTTTACTACCCGTGTATACAACAATATCCAACACCAGGCCACTGTCACAGTCAGAGTACAAACAGTTTTATACCAAAGCGGTTCCTCTTGCTCGGTATATACTGCTTGAATGATAGTCTACCTTTGAACAAAATCAAAGACTCGTCAATTACAAGATTCTTGAATGGATAAAAGTATATCCTGAACTTTTGTTTGAGATACATGAAAACATTTCTAATCTTGTATAACCTGTCACTTCTGTCAGGCCTGGTTTTGTCAGAGAAGTGCAACATACGTAACAGTAAGATAAACCTGTTCACTGGTATTATTTCACTGAAGACCGGGGTAGAAATTAGCAGATCTGTGGACCAGTATGCTTTTATATTATGCTTATAGACGTGAGGCATAAACATTATTGTTGCAAAAAGCAAATACATTTGTGCAACAGTCGTCTCTTTCCACCTGTGTAGTCTTGACTGTGGTGATAAGATCGTATTTGCCATGGTGTACTGAAAATACTTATTACTTTCCCTGGCAATAATTTCCATCAATGGCCGGTCAAAGAATTCCAGTTCATTGGCCGTGGTTCCAAGGGGACAGGTAGGTAGAATTCCACTTTGAGAGTCATCAAAGTGGTGAGGCTTGGGAACGAAATTGGGATTTTGCTGCCAATCCCAGATACGGTTTTCTGGTGGATACTGGACATCATAGGCTGGTTGTACGGGTGGTTGTGGTTGTGGCGGGCTGGTGGGTGACGCTCCGCTTTGTCCTTGAACTGATGAGTCAGCAGCATGGGTCCCCGCGTGGCACGGTGAGTCACGCATGGCGGTGCCACTACCACCACCAGCACCACTAACACCATCCACTGATGCCTGTGGCTCATCCATGCCAAGTGTAGCCACATCATCCTCACTATCACTACCTAAAACGGGTGTAGGGCCACGGGATGTACTCCGGGATGTGCTCCGGGATGTACTCCGTCCCCTGGGCACAGCATAGGGTACACTACCCGAGCTCATGCGGCGGCGAACATACCGACACTTCCCTGGTGAATATGATTCCTCACTATCACTACTCGAATGATCGTCGAGCGCAATAAAATCACAATCCACGTCAGAATCATCGTCATTACTAAAGTCAGAGGCCTGGCCACGCGAAAATATTAGTTTTCTCTTACGTTTAGGAACACCCGACCGTGAGTCACGAGTGCCCACACCAGAGGTAGAAGGTCGAGGATCGTCGGGGTTTTCTGCACTATTATCGATATCCTGGTCATTATTTTCGGTCACTAACTTATCAAAGCCGTAGAATTCGTCTTCATTTCCACTTCCATCAGTGTCAGAACTATCAGATAGGAAGAGGAGTCCCAATTTTCCGGGGAGTGAGAGCTGACTTGTGACGAGGCATGGTGAACAAGGGTGACTGAGCCGGCGTTCCCACAATGCTATGCAGGCGCCTAGATTTTTTGTTTACGGCGCACACCCACGGCGCAGACCCATTCTCTCACATGTAGGCCTATGTGCGCTTTCGCACTAAATTTGATGGCGCTAGAATTTTGGCATAGATCTACGGTTTGGACACTCACCGTAAAGCCGTAGATCTACGGGATGGACCCTGTAAGGGTTAAAAACTGAAAGTTAAGACACATGTGCAACATCTGGATATCTTTATTGTAGACGTTTCACCATCCAGTGGCTTTATCAATACAGATTCTAGGACATAATAGGAGAATCTCCAGATTCTCCTCCACCACGATGCTGTGAACACTTACTCCAAGGCTGAGGGACTGATTACCTCATCTTTTGTATATAGTTCTACTGTCTTCCTATTATGTCCTAGAATCTGTATTGATAAAGCCACTGGATGGCGAAACGTCTACAATAAAGGTATCCAGATGTTGCACATGTGTCTTAACTTTCATATTGTCGGTATTTTATACCTTTCTTGCACAGTTTAAAAACTGTAGTGTGAAGCACCCTTCTGGCAAGACAGTGATGGAGTGAATGATGGTGAAAGTTTCTTTTTCAGGCCACCCTGCCTTGGTGGGAATCTGCCAGTGTTAAAAAAAAAAAAAAAAAAAAAAAAAAATTACCATCTCTTGTCCCCCTTCCCTTTATATAAAGGGACTATACATGCTCTCTGCCAATCCCTAGGTACCTTCCCCTCTTTCACACAAAAGTACCAACCACTCCAACACTACATCCCCCCCCCCCCTGCTTTTAACATTTGTCATGATCCCATCAGTTCCAGCTGCTTTACCCCCTTTCATTCTACGTAATGCCTCGCGTACCTCCCCCACACTTACATTCTGCTCTTCTTCACTCCTAAAAGATGGTATACCTCCCTGGTTAGTGCATGAAATTGCCGCCTTCCTTTCTCAACATTTAAAAGTTCCTCAAAATATTCTCGCCATCTACCTAATACCTCCCTGTCCCCATCTACTAACTCCCCTACTGTTTTTAACTGACAAATCCATACGTTCCCTAGGCTTTCTTAACTTGTTTAACTCTCTCAAAATTTTTTTCTTATTTTCTTTAAATTTTCTTGACAGTGTTGATATTAGCATAATAATAAAGCATATTCTACTGCATCATGAGACTGAGCTCATGGCAACCGACAGTGGCTTCAAAGCCACCTTATCTTTAATGGATAATGTACTGTGTAGGTGCTTTACATAATGAGAAGCATTTCTTTTGTTCATTGGAACCATGGCTAGGGCTAAAAGTAAGCATGTTAAAACAGTAAATGGAGAATAAGAAATTGGAATGACTTGTGCAGCAAGTAGCGCCACCAAACAGTACCAGCAGGTTGGTGTGGTGACTCTGGAAATTTGAAATTATGCTTGCCAAAATTAGTGTCGAATAACTGAAGGAACCGAATAACTGATTGCCGGATTTGTGATGGCGGACTTGTACTTGGGTAACCTAAAAATAGGTTAGACAAATATTTCTATTCTAGGCTGGATAGAGAAGGCCTATTTCAATGTTCATTCTCCGAAATGTGCTTGTTTAGTATTAACAGGAGAGACTGTGATGGCAGGGTTTACTGTTTTCAGGAGGATTCTTGCTAAGACTTCAGAGATGGTGAAGCTGCCTTTTTGTTTATTTGTATTAAAAACGGCAATTAGTGCTGATTCAAGGCACTTGCGCCTGCGGAAATTGGTTTCTTCGATCACTAATTGATTCCCTGAATATCATGAGATGATTGATGGAATTTCGGTGTTGTACACAGGCGTTGTTATCATTCCTACATGCATAAATGTGTTCATTGAGGCGGGCGTTGAGGTTTCTTGCTGTTTCACCTACATAAATCTTGTCGCAGCCTCCACATGGTATAGTGTAAACTCCTGCATTGATTGGTTCGTGGTGCTTTGATTTTGAAGTGCTGGAAGTGATGGCAACTCTGGTGTTAGCTTGTGAAAATACTTTAGAAACATTCATTGCAACCTGGCTGTTGGGAAGAATTATAACTTTGTTAGGAGTGGTGTTGATGCATGGAGAATTAATGATCTGAAGAGCTCTTTTCTTGCAGTCTTTGATGAAAAAGGAAGGAAAATGTAAATCAGTGAAAGTTTGGTGAATGTATGTACGTTCCTTGTCAAACTCAGGACTACAAATTTGGTATATTCTTAGGAAAAATCCGATGATGCCTCTTTTGGTTTTAGTATCTTGGCTGGAATAGAAGAGTGTGAGATCATTTTCATTTTTAGGTTTCTGATAAACATGAAATCTTAGGTTGTCACCTACTTTGTGAATGAGGACATCTAGGAAAGGTAGCTTGTCATTGGACTCTTCTAATGTAATCTGGATTGCCAGTTAAACTGCCTGAAGATTCTGTACATCAAAGCATTTGGGAGTTATTACGAGGACATCGTCCACATAACGTAACCAAGTGACGTCACGCTTGAAAGGATGATGTTGGCGAAGTGTTCGGACTTTAGGTGTTCCATGTAAAAGTTTGCTAAAACGGCACTCATGGGGGGGGGGGGCTCCATTCCCATGCCGTAGGTTTGTTTGTAGAGCCTGTTATTGATAGAAAAACAGTTGAAATTAACACTGTTCAGTCAACAAAATCTCTGGGAGGTGAACATTAAAATGGTATAAAATACCGACATTGTTAGGTAAGACACACATGCAACAGTTAGGTATCTTAATTTCGAAACGTTTCGCCTACACAGTAGGCTTCTTCAGTTGAGTACAGAAAAGTTGATAGAAGCAGAAGAGACTTGAAGACGATGTAATCAGTCCATCACCCTTAAAGTTTTGAGGTGGTCAGTCCCTCAGTCTGGAGAAGAGCATTGTTCCATAGTTTCAGACTATGGAACAATGCTCTTCTCCTGACTGAGGGACTGACCACCTCAAAACTTTAAGGGTGATGGACTGATTACATCGTCTTCAAGTCTCTTCTGCTTCTATCAACTTTTCTGTACTCGACTAAGAAGCCTACTGTGTAGGCAAAACGTTTCGAAATAAAGATACCTAACTGTTGCATATGTGTCTTGCCTAACATCTCTGGGAGGTAGAGGAAGATTAAGGTCCTGATTGACTTTATCTAGTAGAACCTCAATGGCTTTTGTGGTAAGTACTTTTGTGAAGAGGGAAGTCTCATCCAAACTGCACTAATTCTAGGTGTAATATACCGACCTCCAGGCTTGGATCACGATAGAGGGAGACTTCTTTGGGACAAAACTGTTAGGGCTTCTAGACACAATAACGTAGTGATAGTAGGGGATTTTAACTAGTCAAATTGACTGGACTTTTTTGACCAGTAATCTGGAGTCCAGTGATTTTTACGGCACAGTTCAGGACTGTTTTCTGAAGCAGTGTAACAGAGCTACCAGGGTAATAATTAGATCGCCCTAGTCTTGTCAAATAAGGAACACTCGTAAATAATCTGAGGATCACCGAAGAGCTTGGCGCAAGTGATCACAAATCCATCACTTTTAGCATTAACTGGGAATACAAGAATAATGATAATACGGTAAAAATCTGATTTCCGTTCTGCCGATTATAGTGGACTTGGGAACACCTGTCTAACCTCAATTGGGGTTATCTAGCTAATGATTTTATTGACGATCATTACTTGTATAGGTAGTAGGTTGGTAGACAGCAACCACCCAGGGAGGTACTACCATTCTGCCAAGTGAGTGTAAAAAGAAAGCCTGTAATTGTTTTACATGATGGTAGGATTGCTGGTGTCTTCTGTCTCTCGTAAATATGCAAGATTACAGGTACGTCTTGCTACTTCTACTTACACTTAGGTCACACTACATGTTTATTTATACACACTTGTCTGAGTTTTCTTTGATATTATCTTCTTGTTCTAATTACTTTTCCTCTTATATCCATGGGGAAGTGGAATAAGAATCTTTCCTCCGTACGCCATGCGTGTTGAAAAAGTCGACTAAAATGCCGGGACAATGGGCTAGTAACCCCTTTTCCTGTAATAATTACTAAAAAGAATAAGAAGAAAATTGTCAGAATGAAGTCTGAATGTGCGTGGATTTTGTGCGAATGATGAGAAAGATGATTGTGAATGTTAGGAATGAGAAGAAGCTGGATGTCCTGGCTTTAAGTGAAACAAAGCTGAAGGGGGTGGGTGAGTTTCAGTGGAGAGGAATAAATGGGATTAGGTCAGGGGTTTCTAATAGAGCTAAAGGAGTAGTAGCAATAATGTTGAAGGATAAGCTATGGCAGGAAAAGAGGGACTCTGAATGTATTAATTCAAGGATTATGTGGAGTAAAATAAAGGTTGGATGTGAGAAGTGGGTTATAGTAAGCATATATGCACCTGGGGAAGAGAGAAGTATAGAGTAGAGAGAGATTTTGGGAAATGTTAAGTGAATGCATGGGGTGTTTTGAACCAAGTGTGAGAACACTTATGGTTGGTGATTTTAATGCTAAAGTGGGTAAAAATGTGGAGGGAGTAGTAGGTAAATTTGGGGTGCCAGGGGTAAATGAAAATGGGGAACCTTTAATTGAGCTATGTGTAGAAAGTGATTTGGTAATAAGTAATACATATTTTATGAAAGAGGATAAATAAATATACAAGGTATGATGTAGCACATAATGAAAGTAGTTTGTTAGATTATGTATTGGTGCATAAAAGGTTGATGGGTAGGCTCCAGGATGTACACGTTTATAGAGGGGCAACTGATATATCGGATCATTATCTAGTAGCTACAATTAGAGTAAGAGGTAGATGGGATAAGAGGAAAATGGCAACAAGAAGTAAGAAGCAAGTAGGGAGGAGGAAGTTCAGGTGAGATATAAGCAACTATTGGCAGAAAGGTGGGCTGGTGTAGGTATGAGTAGTGGGGGGGTTGAAGAGGGTTGGAATAGTTTTAAAAATGCAGTATTAGAATGTGGGGCAGAAGTTTGTGGTTATAGGAGGGTGGGGGCAGGAGGAAAGAGGAGTGATTGGTGGAATGATGAAGTAAAGGGTGTGATGAAAGAGAAAAGGTAGCTTATGAGATGTACTTACAAAGCAGAAGTGTTATAAGAAGAGCAGAGTATATTGAGAGGAAAAGAAAGGGGAAGAGAGTGGTGAGAGTGCAAAAGGAGAGCAGATGAGTGGGAGAGGTACTGTCAAGAAATTTTATTGAAAATTAAAAAAAATTTGGAGAGAGTTAGTTAAGAAAGCCTAGGGAACAAATGGATTTGTCAGTTAAAAACAGAGTAGGGGAGTTAGTAGATGGGGAGATGGAGGTTTTGGGTAGATGGCGAGAATATTTTGAGGAACTTTTAAATGTTGACGAAGAAAAGGAGACTGTAATTTGATGCACTGGCCAGGGAGGTATACCATCTTTTAGGAGTGAAGAAGGCAGAATATGAGTGTGGGGGAGGTGTGTGAGGCATTACGTAGAATGAGAGGGGGTAAAGCAGCTGGAACTAATGGGATCATGACAGAAATATTAAAAGCAGGGGGGGGATATAGTGTTGGAATGGTTGGTATTTTTGTTTAATAAATGTATGAAAGGGGGGTAAGGTACCTAGGGATTGGCGGAGAGCATGTATAGTCCCTATATATAAAGGGAAGGGGGACAAGAGATGGTAAAAATTACAGTAATAAGTTTACTGAGTATACCAGGATAAGTGTACTGTAAGACAGAAGTAAGACAGAATGTAGAATTGCAGATGAGCAAGGAGGTATTAGATTGGGTAGGGGATGTGTAGATAGTGTTTACATTGAAGCATATATGTGAGCACTATTTAAATAAAGGTAGGGAAGTTTTTATTGCATTTATGGATTTAGAAAAGGCATATGATAGTGGATAGGGAAGCAATGTCACTGATGTTGCAAGTACAGTGGAACCTCTACTTGCGAGTTTAATCCGTTCCATGACCTTGCTCGCAACTGGATTTGCTCGTTTGCAGTGTCAATAGTTCTAATTTAAATTAATTGAAATGCAATTAATCCGTTCCAGTGGAATTCTGTACTTCAATAATTTCGCTAATATCAACTCTCCGGCTTATTTATCTATCTTGCTTTATCTAATATGACATAATAAACAATATAAATAACATACAAACCTGATATATACTCTAAAATGAATAAAATGTCATTTATGTGGTGGTATGGGCGGTGTCGGCGGTGGACGAGAGTTTGTCTGGAGACCGGGCAAAATACTTAATGAATAATTTAGCTAATATCTATACCTCTTATATAAATATCACAGTTCATCTAATACGACATAACAAACAATATGAATCACATAGAAATATGATATATACTCTATTATTTTTTTTTTTTTTTTTTATCACACTGGCCGATTCCCACCAAGGCAGGGTGGCCCGAAAAAGAAAAACTTTCACCATCATTCACTCCATCACTGTCTTGCCAGAAGGGTGCTTTACACTACAGTTTTTAAACTGCAACATTAACACCCCTCCTTCAGAGTGCAGGCACTGTACTTCCCATCTCCAGGACTCAAGTCCGGCCTGCTGGTTTCCCTGAACCCCTTCATAAATGTTACTTTGCTCACACTCCAACAGCACGTCAAGTATTAAAAACCATTTGTCTCCATTCACTCCTATCAAACACGCTCACGCATGCCTGCTGGAAGTCCAAGCCCCTCGCACACAAAACCTCCTTTACCCCTCCCTCCAACCTTTCCTAGGCCGACCCCTACCCTGCCTTCCTTCCACTACAGACTGATACACTCCTGAAGTTATTCTCTTTCGCTCCATTCTCTCCACATGTCCGAACCACCTCAACAACCCTTCCTCAGCCCTCTGGACAACAGTTTTGGTAATCCGCACCTCCTCCTAACTTCCAAACTACGAATTCTCTGCATTATATTCACACCACACATTGCTCTCAGACATGACATCTCCACTGCCTCCAGCCTTCTCCTCGCTGCAACATTCATCACCCATGCTTCACACCCATATAAGAGCGTTGGTAAAACTATACTCTCATACATTCCCCTCTTTGCCTCCAAGGACAAAGTTCTTTGTCTCCAGAGACTCCTAAGTGCACCACTCACCCTTTTCCCCTCATCAATTCTATGATTCACCTCATCTTTCATAGACCCATCCGCTGACACGTCCACTCCCAAATATCTGA
>NC_069445.1:36605719-36608219 GCF_026875155.1 Cherax quadricarinatus | reverse complement strand
ATTAATATTAATGTGTGAGAGGTGAGTGGCAGGGTGTTTATTGAATAAAATCAGAATGGCACACCATCATCCTCTAACTTGGCACTTAAAGCAAGAGGCTTACGACTTCTGTTTTTATCACAGCTAACCTTAGACGCCATCGTCAATGAGAGCCAACTAGTTAACGAAAGAGTGAATGAGAGAGAGAACGAGATACAGAGTTGAGACAATGTAAGAACAAACTGAACAGGTTGTGGGTGATCACTTGGTCAGGCGAAATAAATGCGTATTAATGTGTCTACTTTTAGTTCATTCACGTCCGTTTGTAAGAGTTTGTAAAACATTTACCTCAATATTTTTTATTATAATAATTACCTCACAATACAAATACTCTTACATTGTGTACAAGTTAGTTCAGAATAAACAAACAGCAGCACACCATTTTTAGTGAGTGAAGATAATAATAATATAAAAAGCACTAAACCCACAAGGGTCATGAATTGCTGTATATTGAATAAAGGCATACGAGAAGAATATTTTTCTACAGTTAATTCTTCCGACACTACCTACTCAGCTGCTTTGTAAACAAATCTCATATTTACATCAATTTTTATTCTGTGAGTGTATGTGGGTTTCATATATAATTTTGAGGAAAATATCATAGATGGATTAATTAATGAAAATGCTTATATTGATGTTAAATAAGACATTTAAGTGTCCCCAAGAGTGATTATTATTACGTAGTATTGGCGTCATGAGTAGAGAGAGACTTAGCGATTTTAATGTGTACCTGCACACCAGCACAGTGTGTAAGTATATTTAGGTACAGGTACACATAGTTATCAGAGTACATATAAAATATGCAGTAACTTTAAAACACTTGAAATTTTGGAAAGTTTCCTGACATAATAGATGTGGTCACGGAAAATGTAAACAAACCGGGTGGGGGGCGCCGTATTTGAAAGACCGCTTGCCGTATAGCAAATTTTGGTCATAATTTGACATCGCCGTATTAGCGGAACGCCGTAAAGCGGGGCCTTATTGCATAATATATAATGTGTGTGTGTGCGTGCGCTTTCCTGTGTAGTGTGACCTAAGTGTAAGTAGCAAGATATACCTGTTATCCAGTGTGTGTGAGACAGAAAAGAGACACCAGCAATCCTACCATCACGTAAAGCAGTTACAGGTTTTTCACCGTCACCTGGCAGGACGGTAGTACCTCCCTGGGTGGTTGCTGTCTACCAACCTACTACCTATATGTTCAGCTTAAAAGAGAAGTAAAAAAGGGGATTAGAAAGGCTAAACATGACTATGAAAATAGTTGCTAATGAATCAAAAACCAATCTAAAGGGGTTCTTTCAAGTGTATAGGACAAAGGTGAAGGAGAAAGTAGGACCTCTGAAAATTGGAAATGGACAGCTGACTGATAATGAACTGGAAATGTGTTCCTTATTTAATGATCATTTTTTTGTCAGTTTTTACACAGGAAGACAAATGAGATTCCGGAAATTAACAATTATTCAGTTCCTGACGAGTTCAAATTAACTAATATTACTGTCGCAAGGGACATGGTTATGAAACAGATAGACAAACTGAAGCAAAAAAAAGTCCCCGGGACCCGACAAGTTGTTTTCCAGGGTACTTAAGGAATTCAAGATGGAACTTAGTCAGCCATTAACGTGTGTTTAATGCGTCCATCCTTACTGGTGTTGTGGAAGATTGCTAATGTGGTTCCTATATTCAAATAAGGGTAAGTCCATTCCTTCAGATTACTGTCCAATAAGCCTGACATCTATGGTGGGCAAGTTATTAGACTCAATTATAGCTGACATTATTAGAAATCACCTTGAAGAGCATAACTTGATAAATGAATCTCAGCATGGGTTCACGAGAGGTCAATCCTGCCTGATAAATTTACTGACATTCTTCAATAGAACATTGAGGTCGTAGACAGTGACAAAGAATATGATATTGTTTATTTGGATTTTAGTATAACCTTTGATAGAGAACCTCACAAGAGACTTAAGAAAAGTGGCAGCTCATGGTATAGGAGGTAAATTCTAGTATGGATAGAGGCATGGCTTATCAATAGAAAGCAAAGAGTTTCCTACTTCTAACTTTCACAGTTGCCATCTGGTTGAATCCTCCCTTATACACAGCTTTCCTTAGTCCTGGCTTTCTCTGTAGATGCCTTCCTTTCCCATTACATTGTAAAATGCTCCTAACTTAAGACCCATGACTTAACCTGATCATTTTTTCTCCTCCCTCTTCCCCTTTCCTCTCTCCTTTGGATTTGCTCTCTTCTGCCTTGGGTATTTGCACTTTATTAATATTTTTTTCCCCCGTGTTCTTGTTCCTACCCTCTGTGGATCATTATAGCTCCCTTGCAGTGCTCCTCTTTTAGTATTTGACTCAACTACTACCACTCCACCATACCTCTTGCTCCCGTAATGTCGCGGTCTATATATACCCCCCTTCTCTCCTTTTTTTAGTGGATGTAAATGGGGTTCCAAAAAGTTGA
>NC_069445.1:36576981-36605219 GCF_026875155.1 Cherax quadricarinatus | reverse complement strand
CGGGCATTTTCCCTGTTCACCTGGTGTTTAGTCGACTGTGTGGTTGCATCCGGGAGAGAAGATTAAGGACCCCAATGGAAATAAGTTAGACAGTCTTCGATGACACTGACTTTTTTGGGTTATCCTGGGTGGCAAATCCTCTGGGGTTAATTGTTTCTTGGTATATTCTCAATAAGCCACACCAACAACAGTGCTACAGCAGCAGCAGACGATGCTACAGCAGCAGCTAACGGTGGTGCAGCAGCAACAGACGATGCTACAGCAGCAACAGACGATGCTACAGCAGCAGCAGCAGCTGACGGTGGTACAGCAGCAACAGACGATGCTACAGCAGCAACAGACGATGCTACAGCAGCAGCAGCAGCTGACGGTGGTACAGCAGCAACAGACGATGCTACAGCAGCAGCAGACGATGCTACAGCAGCAACTGACGATGTACAGCAGCAGCAGACGATGCTACAGCAGCAGCAGCAGCTGACGTGGTACGCAGCAGCAGCAGCTGTACCACCAATAGTAGCGATGGTTGATTGGGGTTTATTATACAACCTGGCCAGCTCGGAGACACGCACTCCACTTTCATACTTATCAATGATCTTTTTCTTCATCTCCATAGTAATTCTCACCCTTATTGCTGTAGGGTTGGCACTAGAAGCTTTCTTGGGGCCCATGGTCACTTATTTTCCAGAAAAAAAATCACCAAAAACACTGTATAATACGAAATGTTCCGATTGTATGCTTGGATGTTACCGCGGAGGCTGGCTGGTAAACAATGCCACCGGCGGAACATGTGAGCGTGGCTCAGGCCGCACATTGGACGCGTCTCGGACGAAGGGCGCTGAGCGGGTTTTTGGGCGGTATGCGAGGCAAAATTTTAGCGATCAAAGCGTCCGGTATGCGGATTGTCCGTTATGCAAGGCGTCCGGTATGCGGGGGTCCACTGTAATTGAAAGAATTAGAGGCAAGACAGAATGTAGGATTGCGGATGAGCAAGGAGGTTTCAGAGTGGGTAGGGGATGTGTAGATCAAGTGTTTACATTGAAGCATATATGTGAACAGTATTTAGATAAAGGTAGGGAAATTTTTATTGCATTTATGGATTTAGAAAAGGCATGTGATAGTGGATAGAGGAGCAATGTGGCAGATGTTGCAAGTATATGGAATAGGTGGTAAGTTATTAAATGTTGTAAAGAGTTTTTATGAGGATAGTGAGGCTCAGGTTAGGGTGTGTAGAAGAGAGGGAGACTACTTCCCGGTAAAAGTAGGTCTTAGACAGGGATGTGTAATGTCACCATGGTTGTTTAATATATTTATAGATGGAGTTGTAAAGGAAGTAATGCTAGGGTGTTCGGAGAGGGGTGGGATTAAATTTTGGGGAATCAAATTCAAAATGGGAATTGACAGTTACTTTTTGCTGATGATTCTGTGCTTATGGGAGATTCTAAAGAAAAATTGCAAAGGTTAGTGGATGAGTTTGAGAATGTGTGTAAAGGTAGAAAGTTGAAAGTGAACATAGAAAAGAGTAAGGTGATGAGGGTATCAAATGATTTAGATGAAGAAAAAATTGGATATCAAATTGGGGAGAGGAGTATGGAAGAAGTGAATGTTTTCAGATACTTGGGAGTTGACGTGTCGGCGGATGGATTTATGAAGGATGAGGTTAATCATGAATTGATGAGGGGAAAAAAGGTGAGTGGTGCGTTGAGGTATATGTGGAGTCAAAAAACGTTATCTATGGAGGCAAAGAAGGGATGTATGAAAGTAGAGTAGTACCAACACTCTTATATGGGTGTGAAGCTTGGTGGTAAATGCAGCAGCGAGGGAGATGGTTGGAGGCAGTGATGTCCTGTTTTAAAGGGGAATGTGTGTGTAAATATTATGCAGAAAATTCGGAGTGTGGAAATTAGGAAAAGGTGTGGAGTTAATAAAAAGTATTAGTCAGAGGGCAGAAGAGGGGTTGTTGGGTGGTTTGGTCATTTGGAAGGGATCAAAGTGAATGACATGAAAAGCAAAAAAATCTTGGGGGAAGGAAGGCGGGGTAGATTTTCCCCTCAAAAGGGTTGGAGAGAGGGGAAAAGGGGGTTTTGTGGGAAAGGGGCTTGATTCCCCGCAAGCGTGCGTGAGCGTGTTAAAAGGAGGAATGGAGAAAATGGATTTGGGGGCCCTGATCTGTTGGAGTGTGAGCAGGGTAATTTAGGAAGGATTGGGGGAAAACCCCGTTATTTTCTGTGGTTGGATTTGAGTCCGGGAAAATTTGGAAGTACAATGCCGATTTAAAGGAGGGTTTGGGATTTTGGGCTTTGGAGGATATGTTGTTATCTTTTTTGGTTAGCTTCAAACGTACCACTTGAAACTTTACGAACACAGTCAACAAAACCAATCGCAGTCACATTTGTAAAAACCCAGCCATTTTTTTGTGTATAATCAATCAGACACGGGTTTCGAATATTTCATTAGCACTCTCAACTTTCCCACGTCTTGCATTTCATTAGGGAAATGGTTGCAACAGGGAATCTCGTTGTCATGCCACCGAATCCCATGATGTCATTGCATAAAAACCTGCACGTCACAACGAACCCCTGCGTTAGCCGGGGCATATTTTTACGATTAGAACGCACGGGGACACACATCTGTCTTGTTCACTCACAAAAATCATGAGTAAGGGGCTTGGTCCCATTTTCAGTATAAAATGTTGCCCCTTCCCAAGAAAAGGTGCCATCAGTTTCTCACTCTCCCTGAGTCCCCAAAAAATCTTGGTATTTTCAATGTTTTAACCCGTGTATACAACAATATCCAACACCACCACTGTCACAGTCAGAGTACAAACATTTTATCCCAAAGCGGTTCCTCTTGCCGGATATACTGCTTGAATGATATCACCTTTGAACAAAATCAAAGACTCGTCAATTAAAGATTCTTTAATGGATAAAAGTTATCCCGAACTTTTGTTTGAGTAATGAAAACATTTTTAATCTTGTATAACCGCCTTTTGTCAGGCCCGGGTTTTGTCAGAGAAGGAACATCGAAAAGTAAGAAAACTGTTTACGGTATTATTTCACTGAAGACCGGGTAAAATTAGCAGACTGTGGGCCGTTGCTTTATATTATGCTTAACGTGAGGCTAAACATTATGTTGCAAAAAACAAATACATTTGTCAACTCGTCTCTTTCCCCCTGGTAGTCTGACTGTGGGGATAAGATCGTATTTGCCAGGTGTTGAAAATACTTTTTACTTTCCCCGCAATAATTTCCCTCAAAGGCCCGGTCCCAAAATTCCAGTTCTTGGGCCCTGTTCCAAGGGGGCAGGGGAGGTAGAATTCCACTTTGAAGTCATCAAAGTGGTGAGGCTTGGGAACGAAATTGGGATTTTGCTGCCAATCCCAGATACGGGTTTTTTTGGTGGATACGGACATCATAGGCTGGTTGTACGGGTGGTTGGGTTGTGGGGGCTGGTGGGTGACGCCCGCTTGTCCTTTAATGATGGTCAGCAGCATGGGTCCCCCCCCGTGGGACGGTGATCCGCAGGCGGTGCCACTACCCCCCCAGCACCCAAACCCTCCCCTGATGCCCCGTGGCTCATCCATGCCAGTGTAGCCCAAAATCCCCACTATCACACCCCAAAACGGGGGGAGGGCCACGGATGTACTCCGGGGGTCTCCGGGGTGTACTCCCTCCCCTGGGCACAGCATAGGGTACACACCCGAGCTCATCGGGGGCGAACATTTCCGACACTTCCCTGGTGAATATGATTTCCCCATATCCTACTGAATGATTTGCGAGCGCAATAAAAAACCCCAATCCACTCAGAATCACGTCTTTCTAAAGCAAGCCTGGCCACCGAAAAAAATTAGTTTTTTCCCTTTCGTTTAGGAACACCCGACCCCTGAGTCACGAGTCCCACACCAAGGTAGAAGGTCGAGGGTCGTCGGGTTTTTTTCACTATTACGATATCCCGGTCATTTTTTTCGGGCACTAACTTTTCAAAAACCGTAGAATTTGCCCTTTATTTCCCCTTCCATCATGCAAACTATCGATAGGAAGAGGGGTCCCAAATTTTCGGGGGGGTGAGACTGACTTTTGACGGGCAAGGGGAAAAGGGTGATGAGCCGGCGTTCCCACAATGCTAGAGGGCCTAGATTTTTTGTTTACGGCGCACACCCAGGCGCAGACCCCTTCTCTCACAGTAGGCCCATGTGCGCTTTCGCACTAAATTTTTTATGGCGCTAGAATTTTTTGGGATAGATCACGGTTTGGACACTCACCGTAAAGCCGTAGATTACGGGAGGCCCCGAAGGGTTAAAAATAAAGTTAAAAGACAAGGCAACATCGGATATCTTATTGTAGACGTTTCACCATCCAGGGCTTTATCAATACAGATTCTGGGAATAATGGGAGAATCTCAGATTCCCCCCCCCCCCGATGCTGTGAACACTTACTCAAGGCTGGGGACTGATTACCCATCTTTTGTTTAATTTCTATGTTTTCCCTATATGTCCAGAATCTTATTGAAAAAGCCCGGGAGGGGAAAACGCTACAAAAGGATCCGATTTTGCACATGTGTCTTAATTTCTTTTGGGGTATTTTATCCCTTTCTTGCACAGTTTAAAACTGTATGTGAAGCACCCTTCGGGCAAGACAGTGATGGAGTGAATGAGGTGAAAGTTTTTTTTTCAGGCCACCCTGCCTTGGGGGGAATCTCCCAGTGAAAAAAAAAAAAAAAAAAAAAAATTTAAACCCTCTTTCCCCCCTTCCCTTTTTTAAAAAGGGGCTAACATGCTTTTCCCAAACCCCTAGGTACCTTCCCTCTTCACACAAAAGTACCAACCACCCAAACACACCCCCCCCCCCCCTTTTTTTAAACATTTTTCTGATCCCACAGTTCCAGCGCTTTCCCCCCCTTTTCTTTCTACGTAATGCCTCCGACCTCCCCCATTTACTTTTGCTTTTCTTCACCCTAAAAGATGGTATACCTCCCGGGGTTAGTGCATGAAATTCCCGCCTTTTTTCCCAACATTTAAAATTTCCCTCAAAATATTCCGCCATCTCCCTAATCCTCCCTGCCCCATTACTAACCCCCTACTTTTTTTAAACTGACAAACCATACTTTCCCCGGGCTTTTTTTAAATTTGTTTAACTCTCTCAAAATTTTTCCTTTTTTTTTTTAAAAATTTTCTTGACGGGGGTTGATATGCATAATAAAAAGAATTTACTGCACATGAGAGACTCATGGCAACGACAGTGGCTTCAAAGCCACCTTATTTTTAAATGGATAAGTACTGTGTGGGTGCTTTACATATGAGAAGCATTTCTTTGTTTATTGGGAACCCGGCTAGGGCTAAAAAATAACATTTAAAACAGTAAATGGAGAAAAAAGAAATTGGAATGACTTTTTGGGAGCAAAATAGTGCCACCCCAAAAAGTACCAGAAGTTGGGTGGTGATCTGGAAATTGAAATTTGCTTGCCAAAAATTTGTTCGAATAAAATGAAGGAACCCAAAAAAACTGATTGCCGGATTTTTGGGGGGACTTTACTTGGGTAACCTAAAAATAGGTTAAAAAAAATTTCTATTCTAGGGTGGTAGAGAAGGCCTATTTCAATGTTCATTCTCCGAAATGTGCTTTTTTAGTAATTTCAGAAAACGTGATGGGAGGGTTTTCTGTTTTCAGGAGGGTTCTTTCTAAACTTCAGAGATGGTGGGAAGCTGCCTTTTTGTTTATTTGTTTAAAAAAGGGGAATTAGTGCTGATTTAAGGCACTTGCGCCTGCGGAAATTGGTTTCTTCTCGATCACTAATTGATTCCCTGAATATCATGAATGATTGATGGAATTTGGGTGTTGTACACGGGCGTTGTTATCATTCCTACATGCATAAATGTGTTCATTGAGGCGGGCGTTGAGGTTTCTTGCTGTTTCACCTACATAAATCTTGTCGCAGCCTCCACATGGTATAGTGTAAACTCCTGCATTGATTGGTTCGTGGTGCTTTGATTTTGAAGTGCTGGAAGTGAGGCAACTCTGGTGTTAGCTTGTGAAAATACTTTAGAAACATTCATTGCAACCTGGCTGTTGGGAAGAATTATAACTTTGTTAGGAGTGTGGTTGATGCATGGAGAATTAATGATCTGAAGAGCTCTTTTCTTGCAGTCTTTGATGAAAAAGGAAGGAAAATGTAAATCAGTGAAAGTTTGGTGAATGTATGTACGTTCCTTGTCAAACTCAGGACTACAAATTTGGTATATCTTAGAAAAATCCGATGATGCCTCTTTTGGTTTTAGTATCTTGGCTGGAATAGAGAGTGTGAGATCATTTTCATTTTTAGGTTTCTGATAAACATGAAATCTTAGGTTTGTCACCTACTTTGTGAATGAGGACATCTAGGAAAGGTAGCTTGTCATTGGACTCTTCTAATGTAATCTGGATTGCCAGTTAAACTGCCTGAAGATTCTGTACATCAAAGCTTTTGGGGAGTTATTACGAGGACATCGTCCACATAACGTAACCAAGTGACGTCACGCTTGAAAGGATGATGTTGGCGAAGTGTTCGGACTTTAGGTGTTCCATGTAAAAGTTTGCTAAAACGGCACTCATGGGGGGGGGGGGGGCTCCATTCCCATGCCGTAGGTTTGTTTGTAGAGCCTGTTATTGATAGAAAAACAGTTGAAATTAACACTGTTCAGTCAACAAAATCTCTGGGAGGTGAACATTAAAATGGGATAAAATACCGACATTGTTAGGTAAGACACACATGCAACAGTTAGGTATCTTAATTTCGAAACGTTTCGCCTACACAGTAGGCTTCTTCAGTTGAGTACAGAAAAGTTGATAGAAGCAGAAGAGACTTGAAGACGATGTAATCAGTCCCCTCACCCTTAAAGTTTTGAGGTGGTCAGTCCCTCAGTCTGGAGAAGAGCATTGTTCCATAGTTTCAGACTATGGAACAATGCTCTTCTCCTGACTGAGGGACTGACCACCTCAAACTTTAAGGGTGATGGACTGATTACATCGTCTTCAAGTCTCTTCTGCTTCTATCAACTTTTCTGTACCGACTAATGAAGCCTACTGTGTAGGCAAAACGTTTCGAAATAAAGATACCTAACTGTTGCATATGTGTTCTTGCCTAACATCTCTGGGAGGTAGAGGAAGATTAAGGTCCTGATTGACTTTATCTAGTAGAACCTCAATGGCTTTTGTGGTAAGTACTTTTGTGAAGAGGGAAGTCTCATCCAAACTGCACTAATTCTAGGTGTAATATACCGACCTCCAGGCTTGGATCACGATAGAGGGAGACTTCTTTGGGACAAAACTGTTAGGGCTTCTAGACACAATAACGTAGTGATAGTAGGGGATTTTAACTAGTCAAATTGACTGGACTTTTTTGACCAGTAATCTGGAGTCCAGTGATTTTTACGGCACAGTTCAGGACTGTTTTCTGAAGCAGTGTAACAGAGCCTACCAGGGGTAATAATTAGATCGACCTAGTCTTGTCAAATAAGGAAACACTCGTAAATAATCTGAGGATCACCGAAGAGCTTGGCGCAAGTGATCACAAATCCATCACTTTTAGCATTAACTGGGAATACAAGAATAATGATAATACGGTAAAAATCTGATTTCCGTTCTGCCGATTATAGTGGACTTGGGGAACACCTGTCTAACCTCAATTGGGGTTATCTAGCTAATGATTTTATTGACGATCATACTTGTATAGGTAGTAGGTTGGTAGACAGCAACCACCCAGGGAGGTACTACCATTCTGCCAAGTGAGTGTAAAAAGAAAGCCTGTAATTGTTTTACATGATGGTAGGATTGCTGGTGTCTTCTGTCTCTCGTAAATATGCAAGATTACAGGTACGTCTTGCTACTTCTACTTACACTTAGGTCACACTACATGTTTATTTATACACACTTGTCTGAGTTTTCTTTGATATTATCTTCTTGTTCTAATTACTTTTCCTCTTATATCCATGGGGAAGTGGAATAAGAATCTTTCCTCCGTACGCCATGCGTGTTGAAAAAGTCGACTAAAATGCCGGGACAATGGGCTAGTAACCCCTTTTCCTGTAATAATTACTAAAAAGAATAAGAAGAAAATTGTCAGAATGAGAAGTCTGAATGTGCGTGGATTTTGTGCGAATGATGAGAAAGATGAAATTTTTGAATGTTAGGGAAAGAGAAGAAGCTGGATGTCCTGGCTTTAAGTGAAACAAAGCTGAAGGGGGTGGGTGAGTTTCAGTGGAGAGGAATAAATGGGATTAGGTCAGGGGTTTCTAATAGAGCTAAAGGAGTAGTAGCAATAATGTTGAAGGATAAGCTATGGCAGGAAAAGAGGGACTCTGAATGTATTAATTCAAGGATTATGTGGAGTAAAATAAAGGTTGGATGTGAGAAGTGGGTTATAGTAAGCATATATGCACCTGGGGAAGAGAGAAGTATAGAGTAGAGAGAGATTTTGGGAAATGTTAAGTGAATGCATGGGGTGTTTTGAACCAAGTGTGAGAACACTTATGGTTGGTGATTTTAATGCTAAAGTGGGTAAAAATGTGGAGGGAGTAGTAGGTAAATTTGGGGTGCCAGGGGTAAAAAGAAAATGGGGAACCTTAATTGAGCTATGTGTAGAAAGTGATTTGGTAATAAGTAATACATATTTTATGAAAGAGGATAAATAAATATACAAGGTATGATGTAGCACATAATGAAAGTAGTTTGTTAGATTATGTATTGGTGCATAAAAGGTTGATGGGTAGGCTCCAGGATTACACGTTTATAGAGGGGCAACTGATATATCGGATCATTATCTAGTAGCTACAATTAGAGTAAGAGGTAGATGGGATAAGAGGAAAATGGCAACAAGAAGTAAGAAGCAGTAGGGAGAGGAAGTTCAGGTGAGATATAAGCAACTATTGGCAGAAAGGTGGGCTGGTGTAGGTATGAGTAGTGGGGGGGTTGAAGAGGGTTGGAATAGTTTTAAAAATGCAGTATTAGAATGTGGGGCAGAAGTTTGTGGTTATAGGAGGGTGGGGGCAGGAGGAAAGAGGAGTGATTGGTGGAATGATGAAGTAAAGGGTGTGATGAAAAAGAGAAAAAGGTAGCTTATGAGATGTACTTACAAAGCAGAAGTGTTATAAGAAGAGCAGAGTATATTGAGAGGAAAAGAAAGGGGAAGAGAGTGGTGAGAGTGCAAAAGGAGAGCAGATGAGTGGGAGAGGTACTGTCAAGAAATTTTATTGAAAATTAAAAAAATTTGGAGAGAGTTAGTTAAGAAAGCCTAGGGAACAAATGGATTTGTCAGTTAAAACAGAGTAGGGGAGTTAGTAGATGGGGAGATGGAGGTTTTGGTAGATGGCGAGAATATTTTGAGGAACTTTTAAATGTTGACGAAGAAAAGGAGACTGTAATTTGATGCACTGGCCAGGGAGGTATACCATCTTTTAGGAGTGAAGAAGGCAGAATATGAGTGTGGGGGAGGTGTGTGAGGCATTACGTAGAATGAGAGGGGGTAAAGCAGCTGGAACTAATGGGTCATGACAGAAATATTAAAAGCAGGGGGGGGATATAGTGTTGGAATGGTTGGTATTTTTGTTTAATAAATGTATGAAAGGGGGGTAAGGTACCTAGGGATTGGCGGAGAGCATGTATAGTCCCTATATATAAAGTGAAGGGGGACAAGACATGGTAAAAATTACAGTAATAAGTTTACTGAGTATACCAGGATAAGTGTACTGTAAGACAGAAGTAAGACAGAATGTAGAATTGCAGATGAGCAAGGAGGTATTAGATTGGGTAGGGGATGTGTAGATAGTGTTTACATTGAAGCATATATGTGAGCAGTATTTAAATAAAGGTAGGGAAGTTTTTATTGCATTTATGGATTTAGAAAAGGCATATGATAGTGGATAGGGAAGCAATGTCACTGATGTTGCAAGTACAGTGGAACCTCTACTTGCGAGTTTAATCCGTTCCATGACCTTGCTCGCAACTGGATTTGCTCGTTTGCAGTGTCAATAGTTCTAATTTAATTAATTGAAATGCAATTAATCCGTTCCAGTGGAATTCTGTACTTCAATAATTTCGCTAATATCAACTCTCCGGCTTATTTTATCTATCTTGCTTCTATCTAATATGACATAAATAAACAATATAAAATAAATACAAACCTGATATATACTCTATAATGGATAAAATGTCATTTATGTGGTGGTATGGCGGTGTCGGCGGTGGACGAGAGTTTGTCTGGAGACCGGGCAAAATACTTAATGAATATTTAGCTAATATCTATACCCTTATATAAATATCACAGTTCATCAATACGACATAACAAACAATATGAATCACATAGAAATATGATATACTCTTTTATTTTTTTTTTTTTTTTTATCACACTGGCCGATTCCCACCAAGGCAGGGTGGCCCGAAAAAGAAAAACTTCACCATCATTCACTCCATCACTGTCTTGCCAGAAGGGTGCTTTACACTACAGTTTTTAAACTGCAACATTAACACCCCTCCTTCAGAGTGCAGGCACTGTACTTCCCATCTCCAGGACTCAAGTCCGGCCTGCTGGTTTCCCTGAACCCCTTCATAAATGTTACTTTGCTCACACTCCAACAGCACGTCAAGTATTAAAAACCATTTGTCTCCATTTCACTCCTATCAAACACGCTCACGCATGCCTGCTGGAAGTCCAAGCCCCTCGCACACAAAACCTCCTTTACCCCCACCCTCCACCTTTCCTAGGCCGACCCCTACCCTCCTTCCTTCCACTACAGACTGATACACTCCGAAGTTATTCTCTTTCGCTCCATTCTCTCCACAGTCGAACCACCTCAACAACCCTTCCTCAGCCCTCTGGACACATTTTGGTAATCCCGCACCTCTCCTAACTTCCAAACTACGAATTCTCTGCATTATATTCACACCACACATTGCTCTCAGAACATGACATCTCCACTGCCTCCAGCCTTCTCCTCCTGCAACATTCATCACCCATGCTTCACCCCATAAAGAGCGTTGGTAAAACTATACTCTCATACATTCCCTCTTTGCCTCCAAGGACAAAGTTCTTTGTCTCCAGAGACTCCTAAGGGGCACCACTCCCCTTTTTCCCCCCTCATCAATTTATGATTACCCATCTTTCTAGACCCATCCGCTGAAGTCCACCCCCAAAAATATCTGAAACATTCACCTCCTCCTACTCTCCCCCTCCAATCTGATTCCAATTTCATCCCTAATTTTTTTTATCCAAAACCCTTTATTTTTTTTCCCTGTATTCACTTCAATTTTTTTTTGACACCCACCAAAATTCACCACCAATCTCTGCAACTTCTCTTCAGAATCCCCCAAAGAGCCAGTGTCATCAGCAAAGAGCAACTGGAAAACTCCCACTTTGTGTGATTTTTTATCTTTAAACTCCACCCTCTTCCCAAGACCCTCGCATTTACTTCTTTACTCCCATCTATAAATATATTAAACAACCACGGAGACATCACACATCCTTGTCAAGGCCACTTTTAGGGGAAATAATTTCCCTTTTTCCTACTACCTCTTGGCCACTTCCTCTTTTAAAAAACTTTCCTGCTTTCAGTAACCACCTCCTCACCTTCACCTGCAAAATCGCCCATTCCCCCCCCACCACCCTGTAAACCCCTTTTTCCCAAATCCATAAATGCCACAAAAGCCCTCTTTGCCTTATCTAAATTGTTCCTATTTTTTCACTGTAAACACCGGGCCCACACACCCCTACCTTTCCTAAAGCCTCTTTTTCATCTGCTATCCCCATTCTCCCCCCCTTTTCTTAATTCTTTCTAATAACTCTACCCTACTCTGAAGAAAAAAATGTCATTCATGTATTTGGATGGGGGTGTCTCGGTTGAGGGGGGTCTGCGGTTGAGGAGAGGTGTCTGGAGACCGATCAAAATATTCATGATAATTTTGTAATATCTATAGGCTTAAAAATTTTATTCACTTCATCTAAATGAATAACAAACAATAAAAATAACATAGAAAAAGATGTATCTCTAGAAGAATAAAATGTCATTAGTAACAGGTGGAGGCACCCAACCTCTCCTTCTTTGTTTTGGGGAAACATGCCTTAGGAGGCCTTTTTAACCTCTATTGTAATTTTATATGTAGTACATTTTTATTTATTGTATTTTACATACGGGACCCCCTTCGCGATATTAATCCGTTCCTGGACTCATCGTAAACCAAAATTACGGAAACGAATCAATTTTTCCCCCTAAGAAATAAGGGAAAACAAATTAATCCGTACAAAAAACCCAAAAGTAGAAAAAAAAAAAATTACCCAAAATAAAATAAAAAGTTTAATGCAAGAATAATTACTAACAATAGAAAAATAAAAATAGAATATTTACACTTCCCTTTTAAGAATTTGGTTGGTTGATGGGAGGGGAGGGGGGGGGGGAGAGTTTGAACCTATTTTTTTAGAAGGGGAATCCCCTCCATTAGGACTTGGGGGTAGAAAGCCCTTTTCGGGGGTTACTTCCCTTTTTTTTAATGCCACTGGGGCCAGTTTTGAGTCACTGGATTCTGTGCAGAACAATCTGTCCAAAAGGGTCTGACTTCTCGCCCTTTTACATCTAAAGGGGTTCACAACATTGTCAGTAATATCCCCAGCATGGTTTTGCAATGCTGTGTTGGGGTGATTTTACAAAAGGGTTTGCAGTTAAACCCCTTGCAAACATTTCCAAAATTTTTGAAGTAGGCCCCCCCCCCCCCCCCCAAAAGGTTTCCAAAAAAATGGCATAGGTTTCTCAGGGTTGCCCCAAACCTTAAAAATCTTTTTTAAATTTTCCATACAAATTTCACCCTTTTTACCACGGGGTTTGGCACTAGAAGCTTTTTTTGGGGGGCCCTGGCGACTTTTTTTTGCAAAAAAAAGCCCCAAAAACAGTGTAGGGAATTACTGAATGTACCTTAGATGCGCGCACTGGTGGCTTGTGCTGGCGCAAACCGGGGGGTTTAGGCCCCGTGGCACCTTACGAACATCGCATGGGTTTTGAAAGGGAACCGATGAAATTTTTTGCGATTAACATCGGATACCGGTTTATTCCCTCTCTCTCCCTTTTCCCCTCTCTCCCCCCCCCCCCCCCTTTCGGGGTCTGCTGCCCCTCTGCCCCCCTTTTTTGCGTCCCTTTTTTCCTTTCTTCCCTCCTTCTCCTTTCTTTTTCCTCTTCTCCCCTTTCTTCCCCGGGGTCTGCCTTTCTTTGGGCCCTGCGCTTTTTCCCAAAAACTAGTTTTTTTCTATTTCTCTTTTTCCCCTGCTTTGTCTCCCTGGGGGCTTTGGCCCCCCTTGCCTCTCCTGTGCTTTCCTTCCGGTTTTTCGGCCTTGCTTTTCTTTTTTTGTCTCCGGTTTTTCTCTTCTCTCTCTCTCTCTCTTCTCTCTCTCTTCTCTCCCTCCCCCCCCCCTCTCCTTTGTCCTCGCCCCTCTCCATTTCCCCTCTCCCTCCCTCCTCTCACACCACCACCACCACACTCACTCACTCACTCACCACTCACTCACTCACTCACACACTCTAGGGCCCCACTTATACGGCGGGTTAGGTTCCAGGTTGTTGCAGGGAAGCAGACATCGCCGGAAGGCAGAACACCATTTTTTTTCCATTTATAAATGCATATAAATGCCAGACAAAAAGTTTACACTAAATTATATTAAGTTAGTAATAGAACTAGGCATTAAAAACAAAGTAAAATACATTCACAGTAAATTCATTATTTATCTTAAAGTATTTGTATTCTTAATGTAGGGAGAGGGGTGAGTAGTACTTATTTGTAGGAAGTCAGGTGTAGGTAGTCCTGGCTCCCCATCTCATTCTTAACCCTTTGACTGTCGCGGCCGTATATATACGTCTTACGAGGTACCGTGTTTGACGTATATATACTCATAAATTCTAGCGGTTTCAAATCAAGCAGGAGAAAGCTGGTAGGCCCACATGTGAGAGAATGGGTTTGTGGTCAGTGTGCACCATATTAAAAAAATCCTGGAGCACGCAGTGCATAACGAGAAAAAAAAAACTCCGACCGTTTTTTTTTAATTAAAATGCCGAATTTGTGGTCTATTTTCGATAGTATTTATGTTGTATTTTTCGTTTTCTTTGGTCTCATTGGATAGAATGGAAAACATATTATAGAAATAAAAGTGATTTTGATTGATTTTACTATAAAAAGAACCTGGAAATGGAGCTCAAAGTAGGGGAAAATGTTTGATTTTTGCCAATGTTCAAAAGTAAACAAATAATGTCATTGTCCAATAAATGTCCAACTAGCCATTCTGATTTTGCAGTCATGATGGGTTGATGTTATTTATAAAATTTATTACAGTATTGCAGTAGTCTGCATAATAGTAAGTCTTCTATTTTTTGTTTGAATAAAAATTCAAAATAGAAAGCAAGAGTAATATCAGAGGGCCTGGAGACATGACTGTGAACAAAGAAAATGTTATTTTAGAGCCAGGAATGTCTGCATTGCTCATTCTGGACCTTATTTTGAAATTGTCATATTTTTTAATTTTCATGAAATTGGCCAAATTGCAAATTTCTGACCACGTTATTGGGTAGTTGAAATCTGTAAACGGGCAGTTTCTTTTACTCAATCGATAGAAAAAACGGAGTTCTAAAGAAATTGCTATGAGTTTGGTCAACTGGAACAATGGAATTAGCCGAAAATAGGGCTCAAAGTGGGCGAAATCGCTGATTTGTAAATATCGCTGAGGTCGCTAACTTTGCGAGAGAGTAATTCCATCAGTTTTCCATAAATTTTTTTTTTTGTGTCATTACAATCGGGGAAAGATTCTCTATCATTTCAAAAAAAAAAAATTTTTTTTTTTTGAAATTTTGCGACACCAGGAGACACCTCAGGATTGGGGGTTGCGACAGTCGAGGGGTTAATATAAGATATTTAAAACATCCCTGAGAGGTAAAATGCACATACAGTACACTCATTATTTACCTTAAATAGTGTAGTTTTAATATAGGAAAAGGGAGGTGGGTAGTATTTTTTGTAGGAATCATGTAGGTGCCATTTGTTAGACCCCGGGGCTACCCTCCCGGTACCTACACTGGGCCAGAGCCACTTTAAATTTTAAACTCGACTCCCTTTTCACTGAATTTTGAAAATTTCTAACAAAACCTTTAGATCCATTAAACGAAGGTAAAAAGTAATAATAATTCTGCGAAAATTTTGTGAAAAAAAAGCGGAGTGGGGGATGGCGGGCCAAACGCAGATTCTCACTTTTCTCTGTGGTGGCAGAGAAAAGTAATGTTGTCCCCCACCCGGCTACCCCACGGGTCCACAAGTATTATCAGAAACACACAAAATGTGAATAAATCCCCAGACAACAGTTTACACAAACTTATTTAAGTTGAAACAGAAATACCATTAAAAAAACTTTTGAAAGGTAAGCGCACAGATACACTTAACTTCCTTAAATATTAATATTAATGTGGGAGGTGAGTGGAGGGTTTTATTGAAAAAAAATCAGAATGGCACACCAAACCTCTAACTTGGCACTTAAAGAAGGGGTTTTCGACTTCTTTTTTATCACAGCAAACCCCTTAGAGCCACGTCAATGGAGCCAACTAGTTAAGAAAGAGTGAATGGGGAAGAGAAACGAGATAAGATTTTGAGACAATGAAAGAACAAACAAAACAGGTTGTGGGTGACCCACTTGGTCAGGCGAAATAATGCGTTTTAATGGCCCTATTTTTTTTGTTCATTAAAGCCCCGTTTGTAAGAGTTTGTAAAACTTTTACCTCAATATTTTTTATTATAATAATTACCTCACAATAAAAAATTTTTTACTTGGTACAAGTTAGTTCAGAATAAAAAAAACAGCAGCACACCATTTTTAGTGAATGAAGATAAAAAATAAAAAAGCACTAAACCCACAAGGGTCAAAATTTGCGTAATTGAATAAAGGCATACGAGAAGAAATTTTTTTACAGTTAATTCTTCCGACACTACCTACTCACTGCTTTGTAAACAAATCTCATATTTACATAAATTTTTTCTGTGGTTAGTGGTTTCATATATAATTTTGGGAAATACATAGAGGTTTAAATTTTAATGAAAAGCTTATATTGAGTTAAATAAGACATTTAAGTGCCCCCAAAGAGTTTTTATTACGTAGTATTGGCGTATGGTAGGAAGCTTAGCGTTTTATGTGTCCCTGCACCCCACACAGTGTGTAAGTATATTTAGGTACGGTACACATAGTTATAAGTACATAAAAATTTGCAGTAACTTTAAAACATTGAAATTTTGAAAGTTTCCTGACAAAAGATGTGGTCAGGAAAAATGTAAAACAAAGGGTGGGGGGCGCCATTTTTGAAAGCCGCTTCCCCTATAGCAAATTTTGGTCAAAATTTGACATTGCCGTTTAGGGGAACGCCGTAAAGGGGGGCCCTTATTGCATATATATAATGGTGTTGTGCGTGCGTTTTTCCTGTGTGGTGACCAAAGGTAGTAGCAAGAATACTTTATCCGTTGTGTGAGAAGAAAAGAGACCGCAATCCTACCATCACGAAAAGCAGTTACGGGTTTTTCCCGCCCCCTGGCAGGGGGTATACCCCCCGGGGGTGGTTGCTGTTCCCAAACCCTACTACCTATTTTTCAGCCAAAAAGAGAAGAAAAAAAGGGGGATTAGAAAGGCTAAACATGACTATGAAAATTTTGCTAATGAATCAAAAACCAATCTAAGGGGTTTTTCAAGTGTATGGAAAAAGGTGAAGGAAAAAGTAGGACCCTAAAAATTGGGGAAAGGGACGCTGAGTAATGAACGGGAAATGTGTTCCTTATTTAATGTCATTTTTTTTGTCAGTTTTCCCGGGAAAGACAATAAATTTTCCAAAAATTAACAATTATTCAGTTCTGAGAGTTAAATTTTTAATAAATTACTGTCGAAAGGGACAGGGTTATGAAAAAGATAGACAAACTGAACAAAAAAAAGCCCCCGGGACCCGACAAGTTGTTTTCCAGGGTACTTAAGGAATTAAAGAGGAACTTGTCACCCTTAAACGGTTTTTAAATGCGCCATCCTTATGGTGTTTTTAAATTGCTAATGTGGTTTCCTTATTCAAATAAGGGAAAGCCCATTCCTTAAATTACGTAAAAAAAAAGCCTGACATCTATAGTGGCAAGTTATTAAAACTCAATTATAGCTGACATTATTAGAAATCCCCCTTGAAGAGCAAACTGATAAAGAATCTCAGCATGGGTTCAGAGAGGTCAATCTCCCTGATAAATTTATGACATTCTTCAATAAAACTTGAGGTCGTAGCAGTAAAAAGAATAGATATTGTTTATTTGGTTTTATTAAAACCCTTTGATAGGAACCCCAAGAGACTTAAAAAAAAGGGGCAGCTATGGTATAGGGGGTAAATTCTAGGGGAAAGAGGCGGGTTTATAAATAAAGCAAAGATTTTCCCTACTTCTAACTTTCACAGTTGCCATTGGTTAAATCCCCCCTTTACACAGCTTTCCTTAGCCCTGGCTTTCTCTGTAATCCCTTTCCTTTCCCTTACATTGTAAAATGCTCCAAACTTAAGCCCCTGAAAACCCTGATCATTTTTTCTCCCCCCTTTTCCCCCTTTCCTCTTCCCCTTTTGGGATTTGCTCCTTCGCCGGGGGTTTTTTATTTTATTAATTTTTTTTTTCCCCCGTTTTTCTTGTTCCTCCCTCTGTGTCTTATAGCCCCCTTGCAGTGCTCCTCTTTTAGTTTTTGACTCGACTACTCCCCACGTCCACCACTCCTCTCTTGCCCTTTTAAAATGGCGGGTTTCTATATATACCCCCTCCTTCTCCCCTTTTTTATTTTGGTACTGTAAATGGTCCAAGTGGACCAAATGTTGTAAGCCCCCCTTTCTTGTGGGGGTTTTTTTTTCTGTATTGTTTGTACAGTTTTGTCCCTTTTTTTTTTCATTTGTGTGTAAATGTTTTAAAAAATGTACTTTCTTTTCAGTTGCTATACTGCATTTAAAAGGAACAAAGTGTAATGGTTTCATGATTGAAAGTCTGAATTTCCATAATAAAAGACTTCAACAATCCGTTGAGACCTATAAGAAAAATTTACTTCAAAAGCATTGAAGAGAATGAAGGGAGCTACTTCTAAATTGTCTCTGTTTATAATCCACAAATAATTTGAAAGGTAAACTAACAACCTTCTACTCTGTTCTGGAAATTGTGCAAGACAGGTATACAACCCCGACAAGTTTGGGTTTTATCTTTTTTGTAGACGTTTTCACAGCTACACAACTAACCATCGATTTGGTGGACCTACTTCCAGGGGGGAATCCCGCCCCTACCAGTGACTATGCCTTCGTTGCTACACGCCCGTTCATGACTCCTATAAAAGGCCAGTCTCCTTAGAGAGAGGAAGAATGTAGAGCGGAAAATTTGTAGGACAGAAAATGAGACAGAGATGTACGAGAAGAGAATGTCAGGAGAGAATGTACAGAGAGAGGAATGTACAGGGGAAAAGGGGAAGGAGAGAATGTAGAGAGAGAGAGGGGAAAAGTAAGAGAGAGAGGGAATGAAAGGGGAAGAGAGAGGAGAGAAGAAAGGAGGAGAGAGAATGTAGGAGAAGAGAGAGGGAGAGTTTGAGAGAGAGAGAGAGGAAGAGAGGGCGAGAGAAGTAGAGACGAGAGAATTAAGAGCGGGAATGTAGAGAGCGAGAAAATGTGAGAGCAGAGAATGTAGAGGGGAGGAGGAGGAATGTAGAGAGGGAGAGAGGGAATGTAGAGAGAGAGAGAGAGAGGAATGTAGAAGAGAGGAGAGAGAAAATGTAGAGAGAGAGGAGAGAGAATGTAGAGGAGAGAGAGAATGTGGAGAGGAGAGAGAGGAATGAGAGGAGAAGAGAGGAAGTGAGGGGAGAGAGAGAGATTGTGAGAGGAATGTAGAGAGAGGAGGAGAGAGGAGAGAGAATGTAGAGAGAGGAGAGAGAAAAATGTAGAGGAGAGAGAGAGGAAATGTAGAGAGGGGAGAGAAGAGAGAATGAGAGAGGAGAGAGGAATGTAGGAGAGGAGGGAGAATGTAGAGAGAGAGAGAGAGAGAGAGAAATGTAGAGGGGAGAGGAGAAGAGAGGAGAGAGAGAATGTAAGAGAGAGAGAGAGAGAGAGAGGAGAGAGAAGTAAGAGAGGGGGGAGAGAGGAGAGAGAGAGAGAATGTAGGGAGAGAAGAGAGAATGTAGAGAGAGGAGAGAGAGAGAGGAGAGGGAGAGAAGAGAATGAGAGGAGGAAGTAGAGAGAGAAAAGAGAGAGAGGAGAGGAGAGAGAGAGGAAATGTAGAGGAGGAGAGAGAGAGAGAGAGAATGTGAGGAGAGAGGAAAAGGAGAATTAGAGAGAGAGAGAGAGGGAAGAGAGAGAATGTAGAGAGAGAGAAGGAGAGAGAGGAAAAGGGAAAAGAGAGAGGAAGTAGAGAGAGGAGAGAGGAAAATGTAGAGAGAGAGAGAGAGAGAGAATGTAGAGAGAGAGAGAGAGAGAGAATGTAGAGGGGAAGAGAGAGAGGGAGAATGTAGAAAAGAGAGAGAGGGGGAAAAAGAGAATTAGAGAGAGGAGAGAGAGAGAGAGAATGTAGAGAGAGAGAGGAGAGAGGGGAAAATGTAGAGAGAGAGGAGAGAGAGAGAAGAGAAAATGTAGAGGGGAGAGAGAGAAGAAGAGAATTAGAGGGAGGAGAGGGGGAATGTAGAAGAGAGAGAAGGAGAAGAGAGAGATGTAGAGAGAGAGGAGAGAGAATGTGATTATTATTATAATCAAAAAAGAAGCGCTAAGCCACAAAGACTATAAGGCTGCGGGGCGGGAAAGGGAAAGCAAGGGCCGGGGGCCAAAAGGGAGTAGATGAGAAAATAGGTTACGGAAACAGCAGGGTAATGGATGGTAAAAGGGGTAAAGGGCAGCAAGACTGAACTAGAAAGGCCTGAGGGGAAGTGCGAAAAAGTATAAAAGGTTTTGGAGAAAATTCGTGTTGTCAAGAAGTCAATGAAGAGTCGGATTAAAGGGGGGTCCATCAGCAAGAAGGGAAGGAAAGAGAGAGTAGTAGAATAAAGACGACTTTGGAGGAAATTCGCGTGCTCTTGTAGAGAGGGCATCTAACAGAATTGGCTAATCGAAACTGGAACTTGACAGGCTCACAAAAAGGGAAAACAGAGTCCCTCGCCATGAGGCCATGGAAAGAGGGAGTGTGGCCAAGGGAAAGGCGGGAGAGTGGTCTCCCAACCCGGGACGTGACAGGAAAAGGCCAGTAACCCATGCTCGGTTTAATAGAATGAATTTGTTACCGAGCAGGTGGGCCAAGTTGTTGCCAAAGGGTGCGAAGGGGGTAGCTATTGCAGCAAAATAGTCCAGAAATGGAAAACCCATAGGAAATCGTAGGCATGTATGCTGACCCCGCAGCATTTCTGCCTGTTTATTTCCCGTACGTCGACATGACCGGGGCCCAACAAAAAAAAATTCTTTGTTTTTTAGAGATACGGATAGCCAAAGTTGGATCGGAGAAATTGGGGGTGAGATTATCAAATTTTCGTATAGCCTGTAAGCACAAGGGAGTCTGAGACTACTACAAAAGATAAAGGCTTTGATGCGATACGAATAAGTGCTCAAGAATGGGATACAGTTCAGCAGTAAAATGCTAGCTGAAATAGTAAATGCCCCCCCACGCGCTGTCCGGAAACATGCTGCGAATCCCACCCGTCTGAAGACTTAGGGGCCATCTGTGACACGCGGGGCATGAGAATGGAGGGAAATTGATCTAAAAAGAGAGGGGAAGTACCGTGGCAGTTGAGCTTTCGACAAGGGAGTGAGAAAGAACAGACCCGAACAGCTGGAACTTCCCAGGGGGGGAGGGAAAAGTGAGATGATCATGAACATATAAAGGTGGTAACTGAAGGAAGACAAGAGTGAAATTGGGCGAAGGAAAAGGGGGCGGGCAAAACAGGGGCGGCGAACCCCAATAAAAGAATTTACTAATATCGGGGTGGGGGGGGCCCTTCTATAAAAGGAAGGATTGTGAGATCGCGAGAGCCCAATAGTACGAAGGCAAAGGGCATCAGGCGATCAGAAAGGTGGAACATTGCTTCTGTAAGAGCTTCAACAGGGGGGGAGCGAAAAGCACCAAGGCAAAAAAACGAACCTTGGTGAGGGGTAGAGTTAAAGGGTAGGGAGAGCAGGGGGAGGCCGCGGGAAAAATCTGGTCACCATAAACTCGTTGATAAAAGGGGGCTGAAAGTAGGCGAAGCAGAGTTCGCGATAGTCCCCCCGGAAAAATGAGCAAGGGTTTTTTAAGGGGAAAGGTTTAGCGGCTGTGACAAGTTTCCTTTAGAGAGGGAAGTGAGGTTTTCCGGATAACCGACGGGCAAAGAGAAGGCCCAGAAACCCGACTATCACGTTCGGGGATCGGGAGCCATGAGATGCAAAGGATGTCGGGTAACAGATGTCAGTGAAAGTATTTGGTGGTTTTGGGATTGAAAATTTAAACCCCGTGTGGTGGCCAAGTGGGAAAAACGGTTGACCGCTTTCGGAGAGAAACTGCAAAAAAGGGACAGTCACGCCTGCAAAAGCAATAGCAAGTCTCAACATAGTGTGCCCCAAAAATTGGGTGGAAGAACAGAGGCCCCAAAACATTTTAGCAAAGGGGAGAAACAGTGTTGGCTTAGAAAAATCCCTGGGGACACCTTCAGCTTGGCGAAAGTCCGGGGGAAAAAACATTATTGACTCGAAACGGGAAAAGTCTGTCAGTTAAAAATTTTTTTAAGGAAGGATGGTAGTTTCCCGGAGGCCCAAGGGAAGGGCCTGGGCCAAAATATTTACCCCCAAGTTGTGTCATATGCCTTTTTCCCAAAGGGCAAAAAAATGGCAATAAAGAGTGTTATTCGCAAAGGCATTCGAACATCTTCCCAAACGTGTAAAGGGGGTTTTGGGAGAACGACCTTACGAAAGCCATATTTCTAGCGGAGAGATGTTTTTGTCTCTCTAAAAACCCATTAAAGTCGATTTACGAGACGTTCATACTTTGCAAAAGCATAGTAAGAGCGATGGGGCATGTGGGAGGCGTCATGTCCTGTAGTGCCCGGTTTGCGGGGAAAGGGAGAAAAAGGCAATTTCCCCCGCTGGGGAAGAACTTGTGCCCAAAAAAAGATTGAGAGGGGTTTAAAAGGACCAAGGGGTGACCCCTGTAAAAGTTTTAACATAAGAATATGAATGTCGTCAGGCCCAGCTGCGATGATCGGGAAGCTGGAGCGTGGCCCCCAGTTCTTGAAGTGAAAAAACCATTTTTATGTTCTTCTCTGAGAGAAGAAAAGTCCCAAGGGGACTAACTCTCTGGCAGACTTTTTTGGGGAAAAAAGGGGGCATGATGGAGCCTCGGGGAAAAAAAAGGACCAGTTGCCAAGTTTAATGGCAACGTCGAGAGGGGTTGCTACCCTCAACACCCGCGACCCGTAGAACAGGAAACCGGGGCAGGAGAGTTTTCCTCAATTTTTCCCCACTTTTTTTCCCGACGCCTCATAGAAGAGCAAGGGGTGGTGGAAAAAATGCTCGCCAAAAAGTGGTTTAGTTTACGGATGACACGGGAGCGTCGCACGCTTCTGCTTAAAATCAAGAAGTCTCTCACGGTTTATTTTACCGGGACCCCGCCCCCTGCAGCACGTTTCAAAAGTTCTGTACGGGCACAAGCAGGAGACCCCCAAAGGGACGCATTCTAAGAATGCTTGCATAGGTTTTGGGGTATGAATGAGAAGCTGCGGTATAAATGACGTCGAGAAGAGTGTAGGAGCTTCAATGGAGGACGAGAAGGACCTCGCTAAAAGCATGAGGGGGGAGTAAAAAATCCCAAATTTTCCCATCAAAATTTCCCCGAGGGTAGGAAAGGTGGTGAAAAGGAAGGAGAAGAAGAAAGATCGGAAAATGATCGTGCATGTAAGTCTGGTAACAGCCAGGTGAAGTCAGTGCAGTGGAGGAAGAGCAGACTGAAGAGCGATGCCGAGAGAGAGTAGTACGAGGGTCAAAATGGGGGGGAGTTCCCCTATTTAAAAAAATAGGTGGGAGAGGCAGGGAAAGCCTCCAATGGATGCCCCGTGAGTCACAATGAGACCCCCCCCCAGAGGGAAAAGGGGGCATTTAAAAACACCAAGTACAGAAATGGTGGCGGTAAGGATGAAACAAGAAAGGCAAAGTCTGGGATAAAAATGCCCGAGGAGGGAGAGATATAAAGAACATATTGTAAACCACTTATTCAGGGGGTACGGGCTGCAGGGTAATGCAGCGAGGTATGGACAAATATTTTCAGTATGGAAAATTTATTTCGTGAAGGGCACTTTTTATTAAAGGTCCCCTCTGAGAAAAAATCCCAAAATACTGGGGCCCCCGCATAACGATTTTTTAAACCCTGCAAGAGGGGTAAATTTTTATGCAAAAAAAATCGGTTGTGAATGAAATTTTTCCCCCTAAGAAATAATGGAAATAAAAATTTTTAAACCGTGCAAGACACCCAAAGTATGAAAAAAAAATTTTTTACCACATAAATGTTAATTTTAAACCACAAACTGAAAAAGGGATGCACACTTACATGACACTTATTTTTTTGAGATCGGTGTGATTATGGGAGGGGGGAGGGGGGGAGAGAGTTAGTGTTTAGAAGGGGGAAACCCTTTCCCTTAAAACTGAGGTGGAGTCCTTTTTGGGGTTACTTCCCTTCTTTTAATGCCACTGGACCGCTTAAAAGTACTGGACTTCTTTTGCAAACATATTTTCCCCCCCCAGTGGCCTGTACCCCTTTGTTCCTTTAGACTTCCTAAGTGTTTCCCACATGTCAGTTACAGGGTTTCCAAAAACGGCTTGCAATAGCTGTGTGGGTGATTTTATCCCTGAAGGTTTGCATTCAAGCCCCTTTGCACAGATTTCTTTAATCTTGTATAGGCAATTCTTCTTTTCTCTCTCCCCCCCTCTGAACCCGTTTCCTCAGGTCTGGGCCCCTTGCTCTTGAAGTTTACTATCGCTCAAACAGGGGTTGTTCTTCATTTTTCCTCCCCCACCCAAATCTCCACATCCTCCCCCACTAACCTCCCAACCCCCAAAGGGCTTCCCCAATGCCACAATTGATTCCTCACGGTTACCCTCTCAGGGTTAGCCTCAAAACCCTTTAAAAACCCTTTTTCTATCAACATTTGGCCACGTTTCTTCCAAGCAGAGTTCAAAGGTCTTCTAGTCATCCCTCCCCGCCTTTTATAAAGGGTTTATGCATTGAGGATTTAAAGTGACTCTCCAAAACCTCTTGGGGTCAGTTGATTTTTGAGGGCACTACAAGCACCTTTTTAAAAAGAGCTTTTTTGTCATTTTTTGAAGATTGCAATAACCTGCTGGTCCAGGGGCTGCAGGGGAGGGTGGTATTAGGAGGCAAAAAAATTTCCCTTTTAAGAAGTTTATGTCCCATAAGTGCTCTGCCCGCTTAGGATGACCCCGGGGGTTGTTAACACCAGAGACTTAAGTTCTAAATTTTTTTCAGTTAGGTAAACTTTGACATTGGGGGGAAATGCTGGGTAACCAGTTATAGAAAAAGCCCCAAATGACCATGCCTTAGTTTTATCTCCAAGCCACACAAAATTTTCCTTGGGGACATTCTTTTTCCTAACGTCTGGGGGTTTCAGGTGATCACTATTTAAAAGGGTTTTCTTTCAATCACCCCTGCATTGGAACACATCAACAAATAAGCCCGTCTTTTATAGGCTTATGTCCGGGAGTGCCCCTTTTTTCGAGTAAGTAGGGCTCTTGGGATTTTCTCCAAAAAAAGGGCCCTTTTCATCACAATTAAACACTTGTTCAGGTTTACCCTTTAGTTTCTATGTACTCCTTTAATTCCGCACTATTTTTTAGCCGTTGTGGTCCGAATGGGAGCCCCCATGCCGTTCACACTATGATGCCATACGCTTCTTAAAATTTTCAAACCAACCTTTGCTGGCCTTAAATTCACTCAATCATCACTATTCAGGCCTTTTTTTTAAATTAAAAACCCCCATCAACTTCTAGCCTTTTTTGCTTATGATAGCTTGAGAAACCTAATTTTCTAGCTGTTTTTCTTTATCCCCCCAATAGAGTCTCTCAACATCTTCATCACTTGCGATCTCTGTTTCGAAAAAAACAGTTAAACCCCTTTTGGGAAGAAAAAGCTTCCTTATTGCCTTTTTGTTGCCCCCAAAAGTAGAGATGGTTGATTTTTGGGTTTTTTTTTACAAACCCGACGAGGTCGGTGTACGCACTCCACTTTCATACTTTCAATGATCTCTTTTTTTTTACTCTATTTGGGAAATTTTAACCCTTATTTTTGTAGGGTTGGAACTGAAACTTTCTTGGGGGCCCCTGGTCCTTATTTTCCGAAAAAGCACCCAAAACACTTAATAAAAACGAAAAATTCCCATTGTAGCTTTAAATGTTTCCGCGGAGGTGGTGGGAAACAATCCCCCGGGGAAAATATGAGGGTGGGTCAGGCCCCCAAAAATTGGGGGTTCGGGGGAAGGGCGGAGCGGGTTTTGGGGGGTATGCGAGGCAAAATTTTACGTCAAAAACGTCCCGGATGCGGGGTTGTCCGTTATGCAAGGCGTCCGGTATGCGGGGTCCCCTGATTGCAGATCTTGCCCAAAAGCCCGTCTGTGGGCTGATGACCATTCTCATAGTTTGCAATAGATCTCCCCTTGCCTTAAATGCATGAGGCTCACCCTTCGTACCTTTGCCCTTGTCAAGTCTATTTTAAAGAGGGGAAAAACCGTTACCTCAAAAAAGACAGAAGGCCCCTTACCATGGCAGTTTCTATCCGCCCGCAGGGAGACTCCCCCGTGTTTCTTATTTCCCGTGTTTTAAAAAGTCCCCCCAAATTCGGGTTTATCCATCTTCTACACCCACCTCTGTGGTTACCTCAACCATAGTCCTCCTGTATCTAATCCCTTTTGCTGTCCTGGTCAGCGTCCCTACTTCAACGCTCGGTCTGATCTCGTTCTTCGTGTTCTCTCTCTCAAACCTCTTTAACGACGAGATTTTTGTATGACACCTCTAATTTTCCCTTACTTCTCAAAAGTCAAAAAAAGGTCGTTAAAACTTCTACCCATCTTCTCCTCTCATTTTACCTCCCTGTCTGTCCTGGTTCTCCCCTTCACGGGGCTCTGTTAAAAGTGTAGGGGTTCACCCTCCTCCTCGTACTGTACCTTCCTCCCTGTTCCCTCCCAGGTTTCTTCCTCTTCTGCCACCTCCCAGGTTTTCTGCTTTCTGTCCCCTTCCACGCTTCTCCAGTTCCCTCCATCCTTTCGCCCCCCCCCCTACCTTGGTACAGTCCAATACATTTCCCAATCTTTACTCATCCTCCCCTACCATTTCCAATATTGTCTCCCATACGACGTCTCTGAATTCCAAAACACTTGAAGCAATTTTTGAATATATTGCAGAGACCAAACCATCAATGGACATTTGATCCACCTCTGTTCCTTCTCTCTCCTCTCCTCCATCTGCGCAACTCATTTCTTCACAGCCCACCGTTCCTTCGCTGCTTGAACGTTTTCCACGGGCCTCCGCATGTGGACTTTCTAACCCCTCTAGTCCGTAGGAACCCTTACCTGCGGATTTCAAGTATCTTTATCTTTTGCCAAATTTCATGGCCTAATTTACTGTGGAATATACGCGGCCTCAGGGGTAATCGGAGTGAGCTTCAGATGTTACTCTCCCAGTTTGCCCCTGTTTGTGTTTGCTTACAGGACCAAATTACACTCTGCTGTTATTCTCCCCTCTCAGGCTATAATTTATTGTATTCTTCAGATCTTTTCCCGATGGGACCTTTAATGAAGTGCCCTTCTTCTACGCACTGATATTCGTACCCTCAGCTATTTGTTCATACTTTGCTGCAATTACACAGCAGCCCCTATCCACTTGCATAGGTGGTTTACGCTCTGTTCTTTATATCTCTTCCTTCTCGGGCATTATCTATTCCGGTTATTGCCTTTCTTGTTTCGTCATACCCCCACGATTCTGTTACTTGGTGATTTTAATGCCCACCATTTCCTTGGGGGGGTCTCACTGTGATTCCCCCTGGAATTCAGTTAGAGGCTTTTCTTGCCACTCACCCCCCCCATGTTTTAAATACAGGTACTCGCACCCATTTTGATCCTCGGACTCATACTCTCTTGCATCGATCTCTCAGTCTGCTCTTCCTCCACCGCATTAGACTTCACTTGGTCTGTTCTCCGGACTTGCATGACAGCGATCATTTCCCAATCATTCTTACTTCCCCTTCATATTCACCACCTCCCCTTGCATCCCACGCTGGCAATTTGATCGGGCAAATTGGAACCCTTACTCACACCTAACTGTTTTTAGAGAGGTTCCTTCTTCGTCCTCCATCGATGAGCTTTTACACCTCTTCTCGTCCCCCGTTTTAACTGCAGCTTCTTACTCTATACCCAACTTCGGGCAGGCATTCTCAAAAAATGCGTTTCCTTGGTGGTCTCCTGCTTGTGCTCGTGCAGTACGTTTGAAACGCGCCCGCATGGGGCAGGTACCGGTACAATAGAACCACAGAGAGACTCCTTGATTTTAAACAGAAGCGTGCGATCGCTCGCCGTGTCATCCGTGACGCTAAAGCACTTGCTGGCGAGATTGTTCCACATCACCTCTGCTTCCTTATGAGTGCAGTCTGGAAAAAAGTACGAAAACTGAGTGGTAAATATTCTCCTGACCCGGTCTGTTCTGCGGGTTGCCGGTGTTGATATAGCAGAAACCCACTAGGTGTTGCCATGAAATTGGAATCATCTGGTCCGTATTTCTCGGGACTCCATCTATTGCCTCATTTCTTTCCTCAAGGCCTTGCCCGGAGGTTAGTACCCTTGGATCTTCTTCCTCAGAGTAGGCAGTATAATGTTGCTTTTTACCACTTCAGGAACTGGAGGCACACTCTCAGCTTTTCCGATCATCGGCAGTGGGCCCGACGACATTCATTTTCGTATGATTTCAACATTTACATCAGTCAGCCCTTGCAGTCCTATTACGCCTTTACAAACTTATTTGGTCACAAGGAGTTCTTTCCCCAGCTGTGGAAATCGCATGTTCTCCTTTCCGCAAACAGGCACTAGGGCATGAAACCTCCCACTATTTGTCCCATTGCTCTTACCAGTGCAGTTTTAAGTAATGGAACGCCTAGTAAATAGACGTTTAGTGTGGTATTTAGAGACAATAACAGTCTCTCCACTCGTCATATGGCTTT